>JAANSO010002014.1:0-14705 GCA_036507315.1 Lepidocyrtus fimetarius | reverse complement strand
CCATTTTTCGTGAATTTCCTATCATCATTGGCATCATCACAAACTTACCATAAGATTTCGAAGGGTTCTTTGGTGTCTTCACTTCAAGGAAAAGCTTCTGGATTGGCGTGCCATACTCTGATGATATGTTAATCCACATCAAACCTTTTTGGGGGATAACTTGTTGATTGCCTCCTTTCTTCTTTTCTCCGGTCATCATTACCGGTCCTATATCAACTTTATAAGGATTACCAGCTTCAGCAACTGGAGCCAATCCAGGTTTTAATTTCATGTCAGAACATAGCGCTTTTGAATCATAGACAGGATCTGCATTCAACTCATCATCAGACATCACTTCAATAACTTCTTCGTGGGCCATTTTGTTCCAAAACGTGTCATAATCTTTGACAAAAGTTGAGCTGTTGTAACAAGATGACGTTATGATTGGTTTATCAACTGGTTTGCCATGTAATCTGAATTTATTAATTGATAACTTACTAAACACGGTAAATTCCAGGTTCATCAGGCACCCAGTATAAAACTACCTTTTTCTTCGGAGTTGGGGAAGTATGCGTCATGGCATTATGAGGAGATTTGGTCATGGTATTACAGGATATTGGTCTTGCTGCCTTTCCCGAACTCATGAATTCCCCCATTGACATTCCCGAAATATACCCATTTTCTACAGATACGTTCCTCACCTGTATAAAGAAGCCTTTGAATTCTTCTTGTCCCGAATGAGATGTCAAGATGATTTCCAGAGTCTCATTTACACGAAGTTGAGTCGTATTTAAAAGGACTTTATAAGGGCTTGGCTTAGTTTGTGGCTCTTCCTGCCCGTGTTTAGGGCTCATGGCGTCACAGGCAGGAATGGGGGCTCCTGTTTTATATGAATGTGCAGGGGCAAATAAGGAAAGTAGAAGAAGTATAATGGGCTTTAAGGTATTCATTGTTTTAAAAATTTTATAACACTATTCTCGTAATTGGATAATTATATCCTTAAGCCTAGTTCAACAAGAACGTTAGTTAGTACAACTCCGAGAGCTGCAAAGAGCGATATTGATTTTCATTTAATTGAAAAATATATTTGGACTGAATAAGAAAGAGAAACCTTGAAACTATGCCACACAGGAAGTACCAGCAATGTACAAGCCAAGATGGTTTCAATGAATGGTGATTTTTAAGTAATTTTCCTCATTCAAAAGTAAAAGGGAAATAAAAAGTTTTTTGATGGTATAAGTAATACTTTGTGTAAATTTGTCATTTCTATTACTAATTTGTTATTGAAAGCCATTTCTTAAAAATTTATGGTGAAATAAATTTGTAGTTTATCCTGGTTTTGTGGTGCCTACCAAATTTTTCAAAAAGGCTTTAGTCTATATGATGTAAAGTGGGTACAATTAAACTTAAATGATTAACCCAATAATTGTCCTAAATATGTTAGATTACAATAAATAAGTAATGCAGGGAAAATGTAAATTAAAATGCGATTTATTAAATTAAAAATTATACCCGAATTTCGACATCTAATTCTCAGAAATTAAAATGCACAGGTTTTACATGCTCGATTACAGCATACATATTTTGAATTCTAAATCAATAAGTTAAAACTATTTGTTTATGGAAATATATTGAAAAACTACTATATTAATGGTTCGGATTTATCGTAAACGTTTTTGTGTTTTTCTAGATTTATACCTAAAGATATTCTTGTTAAATACTAAAAATGTTAAAAAAGACTGGAATGCGAGTAGTGAAAGAAAGAGATCATTGAACATAGTACAGAAAGTGAAATTGCACCACACAGTGAGATTATATTGGTTGCAGCTCTCCCTTCACTTGGAGGCTCTTGAGAAGACGATGAATTAGTTTCATTTCCAGTACTAGCGTTTCCGGTCGAAGGAGACGAGCCAGCCGCGTTGTTATTATTGAATTGTGATTGTTGCTGACCACCGGCGCCAGAGCGTCCTCCTGTCGGAATGGTGGCGGCTGAGCTCACTTCAATTTTTGAATCGGCCATTTGCTTAACCCAAAATGTATCCATTTGCTTCACAAATGTTACACTGGAAAAAATAAACGTACTTAGGTTACCGTTCATTTGGACTCTGAAAGAATTAGTAAATTAAATGCAGCTCTATTAATTACTTACAAAACATCATATTGTCCGTCACCAGATGGAGGAGTCCATTGAAGCTTCACTTGTTCCTTATCATTGTTGTCTTTATGGGTCATTGCCACATTATCTTTTCCATTGCAACTTACAGGCTGAGCTAGACTTGGGTCTGAGTTTGGATTAAATTGCCCCACTGGCTCATTACCTCCTACTGCACGAACTTGAATAAAAAAGCCTCTAAACTTTGGTCCTGATGTAGAAGCTACTAAGTTGATGTTGATTGGTTCTCCACTGGTTTTTGTGTTTGACATTATGATTCGATAAGGAGAGGATCCAGTTTGAGGTTGAGGGCCGTGACCCGGTGTCATTGAACCACAAGCTTGTTCTCCGGGAGCTCCAGTGTGGAATCCCAGAGTGGCTCCAATAATAGCCAGGAGAAAAAAGAAACCTTGAGATTTAGCCATCGCTACAATTTCGCTGCAATAATACAAAGAAACCCATACCTTAAAAACGCTGCATAGTTGATTGAATTTTTTAATAATTATTTACTAAATATTATACATACCTATTCGGATAGTTTTTTAAAATTACCTAAACTTTTATAAAACTATCTAATTTCAGTAGAACAATATTTTGTAGAAGCTCAAATTATGACAAGTTTTTTAATTCTGGAGTTCCGTTCACTACTGCTTTGCTCACCTTGTTCTCCGTCGGCCTCCAAACAATTACTGTGCAGGTTAAATTTGTACAAGGTATTATGCATTAGACCAATTTACTCTTCCTAAAGCTTAGTTTCAGTTTCAGCAATACGAAGAACATGCGACATTTGGCATTCTGACATTCATTTCATAATCCATTTAAGCACGGCTGAACGAATGCTATCGGTGTGAATACATTTTTTAACACATTTACCGTTGCCTCCAATCCAAGGAAATGCAATGATATTCCAAAAACAATGGAAGAAGTACGAGAAGACTTAGCCATCATCATTAGTTGTAGCCTCTCCCTCTTCATACATCATTCCAAACATCGGACTAACCAACAATTTTAACAAAGCAGAATCCATTTCTTTTCTTCACCTTAAAGTCTGTTTAATGTTCACGCAGTAAATCTATAACGGCTAGGTTAGGCTTAAATAAAATCAAACAAAATAACTCCAACAAGAAGAACAACAAATGAGTTTTTGTGACATTTCATTCACTTTTTCAACAAACAGACTGAATCATTACAAACCCATAGGCTATTATTTAGATTCATCATCATTATACATTTTACACAAGGAGGAGGAGGGAAAGCTTCATACTCTTTCTTCCTTGTAAGAAAACTTGCAACAAAAGCGGATCCATTCTGTTGAAAATGTTTGGAAAGGATATGGAAACTAAGATGGATAAGCCTTGAATGGCCTAAACCTACTTAGCAGTTAATTTTACATTCTGTGTCCTTATTCGCATTTCAGTAAGGATAATATGGTAATAGTAATGAGATAGTTTGGATTTGCCAAAGGAAAAGGAAGATAATACTTCTTGTATGAAAACTAAGATAAATGTGACTGTAAAAATAGGTAAAAGTCAATTCAAGTCAAAGCCAAAGTTAGCCTCATTTTTGGTTACTAATAGTCTTGGTTTTGTTTTTATTGCTTGGTCGTTCGGTGGAAGTCGAGCAAGAAAATGGGAGAGCTAGTTCTGACGTGATAGTGCGTTTTTGTATAAGGATAATGATATTCCTTTGATGAAATTGATACAAGATAGGTCGGAGTAGGTAGTTTACAAATAGTAATCAGCAAACAAAATTATGGATTATAATAATTTTGTGTTTTTTCATTTCCTATTTGTGCAGCGGCTCCGTTTTTGCTTCAGCTTATTTTTATGCACCATATTTTTCTCTGTCCTTTGCTTTTTTATATTTAGAAATGAAATCTAATATTATATCCAGTTTTGTTTNTATTTTTCTCTGTCCTTTGCTTTTTTATATTTAGAAATGAAATCTAATATTATATCCAGTTTTGTTTAGATTTTGTATCAGTTTGTTGCTGTTTTATGTGGAATTGACATGACATTAGTTTCCCTTTGGTAAGTTACTTTGTACTTCCAGAAAAATTCCAAAAAGAAAGGGAAATGGCTACTTTTGCTTCGCTTTGAAGTTTTTATAATGGACTAAGGAAGCAAACTGACAGTTTCCTTCTTATTTTCCTGGCTTGGCTTGAATATTACCAGCCATTTATCAGGACATCTAAAATTTACATGAAAGCAAATGAACGGGAAAGAAATAGAGTTTTTGAGAGTTGACGAATTTGGACCAAGAATGGTAACTGTAGATGTTATGGGCTGAAGTATTGTATCATTTACATTTGAATCAGATCAATGAAATAAAATCATTTTGGGTTCCCAATCCGTTAGGCCAATATAATATAGTAGTTAGGAGGTATGATGAACAATGTATGTACCGTACCAATTCGTGACTATCCCGTCAATCTTACGATTGTAATGTAAATGAGTGTAAAAGTGCTGTGCCAAATGAAAGCATTTCAGGAACCCTGCCGTTATAATTAAATTAGCATTTAAGTTGTTATAAGTGGAATTTTCCACTTTTTTTATTACTTTACATACACAAAAAAGTAATGTAACAGTTCTATATATACGTAGACATAATGGATGTAACCTATCACTCTAAATAACACGAATACAACTTGTATAGTATGCCTGTACTGTCCAGCAGTCCAGTAGATTTGTATACAAAATAAATGATAAAAAAGAACATTTCAAAATTAGTATCTTTCTATGATACGACATAGGAAGACGCTGTTGTAGCTGAATTAAAGAGATCTACCACATAATTCCAAGCTCGTTTGAAATGAGTCCAGCTAGAATTTTCATCCAGCGGTAGGTTGCTTGTCTGCCCGGATTTACTGAGAGCATCAATATCAGGGGTATTTCCTTCAGGTGCTGGAACATTTATCAATATTGGCTCGCGTTGAAATTCCTGATGGGAAATTTGTGCAGTTGTTGCTTGAAATTTAGGAGATATCTGATGCATGTCTGTCAGCAACAGTCGTGCTCCATGCACTGGCTCTACGTCTGTCCAAACCGCCCAAAAGTCTTTGACGAACGTTGCCCTAATTTTAATTCAAAATAACATCCAATAAAAAATTATAAAATACAAGTTTAAAATGATAACCATTTTTATACTTACACAACTCTCAATTCTCTTTCCATGTACGGATGAGACTGTTGTTTCTTAGTACTTTCTGTTACTAATTTTGGGGCAATCCACGACAATTCCACGACTTCTTTTACGTCGTTGGAAATGTGAGTCATTGCACTATTTCGTTGCTTGAAGCAGTGCACGGGTTGAGCATACTTTTCACTAAAAGAAATGTCAAATCCCCCATAAACTTGATTATCTGGTTTGGAAGCATTTGGCTCTGTATTTTCTGGGGTTTCAAAAGCTTCCTCTCCTCCATCTTTAACCATCACCAGAAATCCTTTAAAACCAGGTTGTCCACGAATGGTTCTCAAAGTAATGTTGACACGATCGCCAGGAACTATCACTGTTTTGTCAATTATAACCTGAAAAGGGGATATAGCTTCCTGAGGAGTAACCCAATGACCCGGCAACATCGTATCACAAACGCTGGAAGGGGCTCCATTTCCATGAGAATTTACTATCAAGCTTCGCAAGAGCATAACGAAGCAACAAGTTGCAGTTTTTGAAAACATTTTGAGAGTTGGTAGATATGTATTGGCAGTTGGTTGGTAAATTCTGAAATGATTGCATATTCGAGTGATCACTTTAAATCAAATCTCACGGTTTCCTCAGGATAGTCAGCAGAAACATTTGCCTGCACTTACTTCCGGGGTTTTACCCATTGACAGTTTCATAAAAGATGTTGATATTCAAGGTGTTATGACCAAATTACGGTACATTTCTATCCAAACAAAGAAAAGGGTTTAAACAACCTTGACCGTTCCATGCAATTACAAGGTCACCTATCGCCTTTCTTTACCCATTTCTTCTAATATCCCTATGCGCCTTTCTATAAGATCTTCTAGTCTTTCTAATTCTTTGCTTGTTTTTAAAAGGGGCAATGTGATACAATTCATATAAAACGTTCACTTGTGACTTGATCAAGGGATCCCATGTACTTGTACTGTACAGTACAGACTAATAGCAACGTTTGAAAAGATTAGAAACGTTACCTATGATACCCATGCTATGGCAATATTAAACAACAATATTTCAACATTCTCTGTTGTAAATCCAAATTGAAAGTCCACTCGGCACTCCGAAGAATTTAATTTCGGTTTTTAACTGACTTGCTCCTGTGTTTTGCGTAATTTTGTGAATTATATAATTCTCGTTGGATTCAAGCAGTTCGCTGGAAACTGTCAATAGGTAGGTATTATCAATAAGTGCCATTATAACTGACGAGTACTTCACACGAGCACATGTCCTCACTTCCAACTAACTGAAATCCGTTTATTTCTGCTTTCAGACTAAACCGCTGCGTTGGAATCTGAAGGGAGTGAGTCAGGATCCGTGAGGAATCCAAAAGAGGTCCCCGTCCGTCCTTCAGTGAACAGGTTAAAGGAGACATGGGTGCGTGTTGCGGTAAGAAAAAGGGGGATGCCGGAGGTGCACCTGGCGCAGGCCCTTCTACCAGTCAACAACAAGGAGTTGGTGGTGATGCCCCTCCTGCTCCCGCTGATGAAGGATGATAACAACTTCCAACTAAATCTCCATTCCTTGGCCTTCGGATCTTATCAAAATGAATAGTTATTTCTCAAAAATATATAAAAATATATTCCAACTTTTTTCAAAATTAATGCACAAGTTTAGTTTTATTTCCCTAAACAATGAGATCCGTCTTTTAAAATTATATTTTATGATCTGATGAGGTTTGAAAATTAATAAAATGAGTTATTAGCAAAAAACGTTAGAATTTGACAGGCTTGTTTTGGTTTTGCCTCTTCTTATAGTTTTAGTTTCATTTTAAAGTTATTTAGTTATGCATATTTCATTTTGAGCATTAATTTACATTTTTGTAACAGCATAAGCATACCATAGTATTCATTGAACTGATCAAAAAGATAAATGGAAAGGTGTAAAATAACAATGAACCGGCAGTAAAAGAAAATTCCCAGAACTGGATAAATGACTTTGAAAGTGTAGGTAAATTGGTTTCAGAAGAAAATAATATTTTTTGCAAACCTACTATGAGCAAATAGGGGTTTCAGGGCTGTAATTCGCGAAGGAATTAAAAATTCATGCATCGTCATCGACGTCTTCTTGAACAAGTTTTTCATTGTTTTTATTGTGAAGCAGCCAACGACAGTTTACCACCTGTGGATTGCGTTTGTTGTTATTGCTCTAAATGAGTTTAGATTCGGTTATATTCCACGTTTTTCTACTCAATCACAAAAGTGTTTGGTGTTTAGAGAGCTCATTGTAAACTAGGAACTAAATAATAATTTCATGTTTTCCCAACTTCATTCTGTAAAGCTGCTGGACAGCCTTGAATAATTGCTAAAATCAGGCGTTTGATTAAAAGACGTCAATTGCAGGTTTTCTGTTTTGCAACAAAAGACGAAGAAAGAAGAATGAATAATGCAAAACTTTATTTCTTTACAGAGAGGGTTTGTCAATTCTGATATAAATGCCGGGTAGGACTAGCTTCAAGTTGAGTTGTAACTTAACCACTTTGCTGTAACTACCAACAAGGAAATTACATGGTCGAGAAAGACAGTATTATTAAAATTGCAACTTACACTGGTTATTTTCTGTTTTTTGTCAATATGAAAGTCATTGAGTTGGTCAGTTTTCTAGTTTTCTGCTACTCTGCAGTATTAGTTTTTGCACAAGATTATACATACCATCCTAGAGATGACCTTTCAATAACATCCAGCCAAAAGAAGGCTTTGGATGAGGTAAAAATAACTTTCATTTAAAATGATTATTTACAAATCGTGAGTTTTATTACATTTTTTATTTTGATAAATAGTTCAAGGAGAGAGTACAATCTGTTGTTCCTCATGATTATATGAAGGAGGATGTGTATCTTATCCGATGGTTGAGAGGTTGGTTTTTTATATTACATAAAAGTTGGCTAGAAAGTTATCTTGAGACTGATTAATGGTTAACTGACAATTAAATTTTTAGCAAGAGATTTTAACGTGAAAGCAGCGCAACAGTTCCTACTAAAGGTAATTTATCACAACTTGATTAATATTTTTGGTTGCATTCGTACATGTGGGGTACATTGAGATACGCATATTATGCCTATTATGGAATTATTGTAGAACCTAGAATGGAGAAATTCGTCGAATATTGACAACATCCTCGAAGAAGACTTTTCCGACATGGAAGAAGATTTTCCTGTGTATGTTGACACTTACGACAAATACGGACAACCAGGTAATTACTACTAACTTGTTAGTAATTAAACTATCGCAAGAGGTGATTAGGGAAGATGTCTCGTGATCTTACCATTTAGTAACTGCATTACTTTTTTCCAGCTATTACAGCAGTTGCTGGTCAGTGGGACATCAGACAAAGTCATTTGACAGGCAGAGATAAGAGGATGTTTAGGTATATCATCAGAGTTCTCGAAAAAGCAACAAAATTGGTACGGGAAGAACAGCAAAAGGGGAAAGATGTAAGTGTTGAGTTCTTGCGTTACATTACTTATGCCGATTTTCCCATTTATAGCTTTAAGTTTACTTTGATTTTCCTGCTTCCGCAAGAAAACAAACTTGATCTTGCTTATTTATTTGCATCATAAAAGGAACTATGTATGATTCCATTATATGACATTTGCAAACTTTAAAACTTTTTACATGCTAAAAAAATCGAATGATGACAATATTTTTATTCATACAGGTAACACGCTTCCACTATATTCTCAGCTTGGATGGGTTCAATGTGATTCAACACGGGTGTCCGAGATGTTTGCTTACTGTTTTTGATGTATGTATTTAAATTATCCCAATGAATTATCAAATATTAGTTACAAACTTAAACCAAATACTGAAACAAAAACATTTGCACAAATACGAATAGGTGCTTCGGTCGTATGAAGACTTCTATCCTGGAATGATAGACAAAATTGTGTTTATTAATGGTATTCAAAATGTTAATCTTTGAGATATGCGTTCAATTTCTTACATGCAAACTTGAAGTTTAAAATACCTATGTTAAAAACTCACGTAGCTCCTCCAACCATTCGAGTTTTGTTTGGACCTGTAGTCACCAGTGCGGTTTCTGGGAGAACGTTGGGATCTGTTGACTTCAAAATGATTGGAACAAATAAAAAGGAATGGCAGCAATATTTGTTCCGATTTATTGATGAGAGCCAACTTACAGAAGACTTTGGGGGGACCAGGGTACGGACTTAAAAGTATTATTTGAGACTCAGTCGAATCTTTTACATGATTTACTTTTTTAATTCTTTGGATGCAAAAAAATTGTGGATGGTTTTTGTAAATTATAATGATGTAAATGCGAGTCTGTGACTCTTTTATTTTGCCGTTGTTGTTGATAAGATGTGTTTTTGATTTTTAATATATCTTACAACACAAAGTAAATCCTAATTTAAATATGTTGCAATATCTAATTCATTATATAATACTAACTATTTATAAAGTTAAATATACGAATGATCGTTTATAAAATAAAGTACAACGTTGACTTTGTTAAGAAGTAGTTTCTATACACCTTACAATCGCATAACTCAATTCTTATGTTGAACGCTTTATCATTTATTCATGAACACAACAAAACTTTAAAAAATAAAAATTCTATATGTAAATATTTGATTATTTCAGTATATATACCATACTAAAACTACGTATTATACATATAAAGTATCTTTCTACAGCTCTTTACATTTATTGCGCAATGATTAGTAATGAACCGTTGTACAATTGTGACTTTCACTTGTTTGAATGTTGCGTATAAATATTCTAAAAATTGTGTTTCTAGTCTACAAAAGTAATTTGAAATTATTTTTCTTGTTTAATTAAATGTCAGGGGTGGAAAAGCTTGATCAATGATTTTAGTTTCGCTAATGTTTTAAAGGGAAAATGTCAAAATTTTGGTTTTAAAAAGGGGCAATAAAAGATTTAGATAGGTAATTAATAATGAAGGGTTTGGGATTATGAACAAACATGCATTGGGTTTCAGTGTTTCTCTGTTCTAAGAAGCAACATGTCAGATACTTGGCTACTTTCTTGTTTCATTGTCATCATTGATTAGATGACACAATATGGTAAACTTATTTTAATGTTTTATTATTATCAACATACTTATAACATAATGAGTACAAGGTACATTACACAGTAATGAGATTCTTTGATTCCTGATTAAATTAATTCGTACATATTTACGTAGCGTTAATGCAGATTAATACACATATACTTCGCATAATATAGTGTTGAATATTCTATCCCACCGATTTGGCACAGGCGTTGACTGAATATACACGTATCTCCCTTTCACCCCATCCGGACACTCTAACCTCAGCCTTGTGTGGAACAACGCATTATTAGCACGGGATACAGATGAACATTTCTGCTCCGTGTCGACTTCCGGAGAGTCTAACATAGGTCTGTTGCTTACATAGACTGTAAGTCTCTCCAAATTAAACACATAGTCACGATAGGTTGTCACCTTATCTGTTACACAAAAGAATGAAAACTTTAAAGGACAGAAATCAACATTCGTTTATTACTTTTTCAATTAACTTTAATCTTTACAGTAGGTTCAAAGGAACAATTATTTTTCGATCCATTGACAATGAAGATATCTTTATATTTTAATTCGGAAAAAGTAGCAAAACTAATTGGTTTTCATGTTTTCTTATATATACGTATGTACGCACGCTATAAAACAGTTCTTGCAAACTGTCATACAACTTCTCAGAATGCAATAAAGATAGCTTATAACTTGATTCAAAAAAGTTTAAATGTGATTATTATCAATTTTATCTTTAAACTTTATCTGGAACAAGGTTTAAAACTGCTGCTTTCAGCTTCATTTTATTTTCTCATTTTACAATTGCCAATGTCGAAATCTTGCATCCATTTCCCAATTAAAAAACTTTTATAGGTTGTGATAGAATTCATTGATTGTTTGTTTGCTTTCTTTTCCGTTGTATTTAATCTACGTCTTTTCCTTCCTTGACCAAATTTATTTTACAGAAAAAAATATCGATAAAGAAAGGAGAAAGATTGAAAATGGATGTTTTTATTACCTTGGCCATCTCCTTGCCATGTGAGGATGACAACTCCTGAGATCTCAGATTTCTTGCCCAAATCTACCATCCAAATGGGATGCTCTGCGTAGTAGTTATCAATGACGGCACACTTTGGTAACAAAATGTCATCACTTCCGTCCACGGCCAATGAGGCATGTCCATATTTCCAATCCTTCCAAAAATGTCTCTTGTCATTTGACCAAACATCTTTTTTGTGCGCCAAATTCTCAACTGTAATTTTTAAAATGAGATGATATCAGTCTTTTTATTTCATCTGTGACATTAGCTCAAGTTTACTGTTTTACCGCGCTGAAATCTCATCAGATTAATCAATCCATTACTGTTCAATTTGTACAAGTTGTCTTGTCATCCGTGAAAAATGAAACATGTTGAATGCTTTAGACTTGTTACAAAAACCCATTTCACTTCTTTGTAAAAGTATTGCCCATAAAAGTGCGGAAATTTTGCCCATGTCAAGTTAAATGACAGAAGACTTCCGTAACAAGGCATATAGGGAATTAATTAAAAACCAAATCGCATCGGATTGACTATTTTATTGAACAAATGAATGAACTTATGGGTTTTATGGTCAAGCCGACCAAAAATTGTCAACTTTCTAAGATCAATTGAGCATATTCAAGGATAACATAAGAAAGAAAGGCATAAAGTGCTTGAAATATATGGGCGAGTTCAAAAAAATGGGTCTTTACATCCACATATATGTATTTCAATTTATATCTCCCAAGAGGAGCACTTAGTGCTAAATGGAATGATCAAGCTGGATACGTACTTTTATAGCTGTTACGAAGATACTATTACATTTTTAAAAGGTTAAAATATCATAAGGTTGGCTTACCACAAGGACCGAGTTCATTCAAACGGAAGAAATTGGGAGGGCATAGACGAGAAGGACATCCGAGAAGCGCTGCCCGCAGTGCTATATGGTTATGCCAAGTGGTGGGGTGAACGCGTACATATCTTGCTACAAATGGGTTGTTAAAATAATGTCGTCGTTCGGTTGACTTATCCATGTTTCCTCCAAATAACTTTTCAGATATAGGTAGATATATGAAAAAGAAACTTTTAAATGTTGCTTGAATTCAAATAAATACAATTTTCATATAAATACCATAGGATTTCTAGTTCCTGTGATAAACTACCTTAGGAGTTAAATGATTAGTCTCCTTGTAATAATACCAAAGTGTAGAATCGTTACTGTACGAGATCGTATAAGACGTGACCCATTGTCTCCGTCCTGTGTCGCCCCGACCACGTGTCAATACTCCAGTGACTGTTGACGGAGGACCAATGTCAAACTGAAGATATTGGTGACCTTGAAATTCATATTTTTATAATTAATCATTCCTGTTTTACAGTATAACCTTCACATTATATGAGCTACCATTATTATGGCGAGAACACCAAGCTCTATGTGAATCTACATGAGCGTCATCCGGTTGACATGAGTTTTTCTTTGCCCATGAAGCAAAGCTGGATGCTGTCAATCCATTACCAATCCCAGGTCCACTGATCAAGGATGAGCACTCTAAAAGAAAAATGTGAATGCATTGCATTTATCAGAAAAGATTGCTTAATGTTACGCATTTATTTAAAGAGGCATCAAATCCATCTACATCAAAGTCACACAAATAAAGATAGATTAGGGAATTTTAGTGGGAAAGAAACCTTTTACTTTTTTATTAACGTTATGCTGCTTATTGGATACTATCTCACAGAAGGCAAGAACGGGAAAACTAAAAGGACAAGTAAATGTTGCAAAGAGGTTTTTAGTACAAAGGAAGTTATAATCACACGACGGCATGTGTAACAACGGTACAGGTTATTCCTTGCAGGTTTAAAAAATTTTGAACAAGAAGAAAAGACTAAGATTATACAAAAAGCTAGAATAAGAAGTAAAGAAAAAATTCAGATTCATTAAAAACCTTTTTTCGTTCTATCTGAAATCTGAAGTAAATAATGAGATCTACTGGGAATTAAAGTTGCGTAGGATTTTCTCCAACAGATTTATTTTTACAACACGAGGTTAATTTCAGTTTCAAATGACTACTTCTTTGCATTTCGTACTGTAATTTGGTAGTATAACTCTTCATTCGTTTGTCTTGTGATTTGTATCAATCGGATATGAGGCTATGGAAAATGCAGTTTTTGTTGAATAATTTAATGCTAGACTGAAATAACTAAACAGATGATCAAATAGAATCCATATTTTAATACCTCGAGGAGAATTTGAAACTTTTTGCTTTTTTCTTTTCGACAATCGTCTTTTCCCCTTGTTTATCATAGTTTGGCATTTATAAAAATACTACTGTTTCAAACAAATACGTGAAATATGAGAAAGAGATAAAAGTAAAGTTTATTGTAAGATTTTTATAACTTGTTCTCCGGTCGCTGTAATGTATGTTTTTGGTTTATAGCACTACTATTGGAATGGCTGTAGTGGTGTGTAATCCTCTTAGAAAAACTTTCTTTTTTACAACTGTTTCTATTTTCACCCTCATTTCTCCACATCTGTCTCTCAAGTCCATAACACATTCTTACAGTACAAGCTTTTTGGCTTTGATGTTCGCTTTCCTTTTCTCACTCACTCAAAGAAAGATGAATGAGGAAGACGGGTGTGAGTTTCTGGGCAATTGTGTGCATATGAGAGATACAAAAGTTTTTTCTTGTAATATCATTGTCAAAGGACTTAACACCACAGCAATATTAATATCTGGTTTCGGATTTAACTTTGAAGTCGGATATTATTGGCATTCATAAAAATTTACAACTGCATACGATAAAGTAGGCAACATTTGCAAAAACCTCAAAGGGAATCGCAACAATCAGTTTATATAAGCAGACGGTTTCTATTAAGAATTGTTCTGCTTGCTTACGATTTTACTTTTTACTTGGTTTCAGTCACTGAAAAGGGTTGTTCTCCAACCCTGAATTAACATAATAAGGGTAAGCTGACAGAAAGTTGACGTAGTATTTTATTCTTATATGTATACATCAACAAAAAATTCTAGCCAAACTATTTCAATAAATGTTCATTTCATGAAATTCTTGTAAAATGTAGTATATATATAAACCACATATTGTTAGCAATTTGGAAAATTCCTTCTTTAGAAGTTTTTCAGGACCTAATAAAATTTAGACATAAGTTGCGTAATCGTAAGTTTGGCTTTACGTAAGTGTCACGCTTTTTTACTTTACAAAATTCACGAAAGCCGTTTTTCTCTTTTCTAGTTCCGTACAATGAACTTTAGCGAGCAATTTTAAAAGCGGCAATCAGCCCTGGTATGACTCTTAAAAAGTTTATCCAGATTTAAATTTTATTTATGATGCAAATTTATTATTTCT
>JAANSO010002013.1:0-14713 GCA_036507315.1 Lepidocyrtus fimetarius | reverse complement strand
ACATTCTAAAACGCTTCTACATAGCTTTATGTAGAGGAACTGGAAATTGTAGCAATGGAAAACATTTACAATCGCCATGTGAGGATAACCTGGCGATCGTTATTCCCTGCTTCAGATGCTCTCCTCTTTCGAAATTTACTTCTAGTATTCTGTTGCCTCCTTGTAATTTTACTGGAGTCTTCACACTGCTCTTCTATCCATCAAGGTAAGCCATACTCAAGTATTGTTTATTGTTAAAATCAAGTTTTCTTGCGTTTTTTATATTTTTTTGCCCGTGGTAATAAATAATTTCCTTTTCTAGTTTTATGGCATGATGTTTTCTTCCCTTTCTGTTATTTTCTTCGTGAAATGCGTGCTATTTGTACGGACGTACACTTAACCTCTTTGATTTGTCGGCGAAAAAAGAAAGCTAACAACTTTTAATGTCATATCATGTGCGTAATCTTAAACAGGCAAAACACGCAAACGCGCAAGTGTGCAAAACAATTTCTATTTTTACCTTGGGATGCTGGTGGTGGTGATGGATGATCGTAATTCTTCTACTGCCTCTGTAACTGTCAAATTTACGAACTTACCGTGTAGAAATTTTATAGTTGTGTGAAGGAAAAGCTGCAAAAATATATCTACTTTGGTAGTTTATGTCGAATGAGATGACGATGAGCGTGACATCTTGAAGAAAACTGTTTTCCTTACTTGTGTCGGCAGACATATTGAAAAAGTGAAGCAAAAAACGAATAAAATGCGTGAGAACTCTCAAAATCCATTTCATTATCTTGCTAATAAAAAATAAATGGCCTTAAAAATTGTGAAATGAAGAAACCTGTATTAAGAAGACTTGTAAAAGTGCACACAAAACTAATTTCATTATTTTTTTTTCTCTTGTAAAGAAAATCCTTTTAAGATGTGTGTATATTTAAAATTGTTGAGTGCCACACCAAAGAAATAATTTAACCCTACAAATGCCTACCTTGTACTCATTCATTTCATCTCTTTTCCAATCCTGATTCGATTAAGCGCTTAAGTTTAGACGGTATAGATGCAAAGCTTTAATTTTAAATCCAGCCGTACTGCAATATCAAATTGCATTTACTGCATTCTACAAGATTCTTTTGAGAACCCATGGATCTTACAAAAAGTAGGCAAACTTGCACTAAATTACCCTTTGAATTGTCTTTATGCAACGACTGCATAAAATACAAACCACATTTTCCAACTAAGTTTCTTACTCATTCTAAGGCGTTCGCATCTGTGGTGCACATTTACAAGGAAATGAGGATATCCTTTTAAAATATTGCATTGATATGTTTTTGTTACTTTTTGTTTCATCCAAGATTTATCTCTGAATCACGTAGTATTATACAATCAATTACAAAGACAGCACAAAATGTTTAGAGAATGCCTACCTTAACATCCTCTCGGTCAACATCCTCACATCCGTCGTCGCCCGTTAAAAAATGAGCAAAGATGCGGAATTCCCCTTAAATAAAAGTTTGAATACTATACAAGGCACATCTAAGCAGGCAGACAGTGAGATGATAAGCAAAACGGAAGAAAATCTGGGAGAGCTTCTGCTGGCTGACATGTGTGACACTTGTATGGATTCCTTTCCTTCCGCTTTTATGAAAAACGGAAATATGAAGGCCTTACAGCATCCTGTTTACTGTTACTCTGTTAAACCCATTCATTCATTCTAATTTTTATTGAACTAACAGACTTATTTATAATGTACCTAGGTATATTTATTAAGAAGCGCCAATGTCTGTAGTTCAATCTCACCACTAAAATATTTTTATCTTTCAAATTTCTTCAATATTGGATAATACGCTGACTGCAATCTGGAAACAATCAATAGACCGGAAAAAGCACACAACAAGTTACTATCTTCAGACAGGAGTGTAATATATACATACAAGAATATTTGCTACAAATATTTACCGAGTTCCGACCGAAATTGTATTAGCAAAAAAGGAAGTTTAGGCATTTTCTACACTTAAATTGATGATATTGAGTGTAAAGTTGAGTTCCTCTTTGAATAACGACGAATGCGAATTATATGCTGTTTAACAAAGTGGATGACAAGTGTACTAGAAAGCAATAATAGTGTTTGTCATCTCTAGAGATATTGTACAGAATTGGTTCATGGTTATTTCATGCTTATAATTTTCCATATTTTTGAACTTTGGGCATATGAGCTACCTCTACCTCTAGATATTGCTGGATTATTTATTGTGCTTGCCAACTTTATTCTTACTAGTTTCACCGGATATAGCTCTCAACGAGCTCAACTCATCCTCACATCCATTCCAAATCAGCGGATGAGTTTGTTGGTTGAAAAGTAAAATGATACGTAACCTACCTATTTCAGAAAAAATTCTAAAAGTAGGATAAAATTCTTCGTGATTTACTTTTCATCTCTATTTCTAGTAAAGGATCAAGTTTTACTAAAAAATGGGCAGTGAATACTTCTAAAATATTTCAGGCATGTGTGTTTGAGCACTGAGAATGAAGTTAATGTGTACTCAACCTGGTTAAGCATTTCAAGAGACGTGATTCATTCCTATTTTTTGCCAGAGGGGGTTAGAATAAGCATATAAACTATCGCTGAATTGTTACACTTGAAGAGTCCGCTGAACACACATGCGTACGTAATGTTTTACCTGTCTAAACCCCGACATAGAAATCTAGAATACCACTTCCTCCCTTTTTGTAAACATATAATAGCAGTTAATGTTAGTTTTTTAGAGATTGAGGTTATAAGTCATTTTTCAAAAAACATATGAAAATCCGTTCCAGCCAGCAGTAATTTGTGCGTTGAAAACCACAGCAGGAGGATTTTGAATGGTTTCATTTGTTGACAAACTCAGTCATGCTTAAACCGAGTCTCGTATATCGTGCACTTCGTCGTTCTTTTCCAGCAGCAGGAAAACGGAAAAGAATGGCAATAATCCCAACTGAAATGTTTTCATTTCAGCTCTAATTTGTATTGTTGCGTGTTTTAACTATGTTGCCTTATCCAAACGAGTAAATTCCAGTCAATTGAATGAATAATGGAATTAGTAACAAATACATGTCGTATTCTCTCTCTCACTCCTTCCTTACCTGTCCACTTTTTACATGACAGATGAGACTGTTTAACAATTTTCTCAATTTCTTCCACCGCACTAAAATGGGATTAAGCATGACATGACCTACCAGGAAGCAAGAGTGTGACATTTTTAAAACGAAAGTGAGGCTGTTTAACAATTTTCTCAATTTCTTCCACCGCACTAAAATGGGATTAAGCATGACATGACCTACCAGGAAGCAAGAGTGTGACATTTTTAAAACGAAAGTATTACATACAAAAAATTTACTTTTTAAAAAATATTGAAATGAATACGGTATATCATAACTCTTTTGTATTTTTTATTACTTTAAATATTGCTGCTTGAATAAATATTCATTTTTATGAGGACTTTTAAGAAAAATAGTGAAAACTTTTATGTGTAGAAACGTTTTACTGCGGTAACAAAATGGCTTTTAAAAACTTCAAACAACTGATGATGATTGTGCCATTCAGACAGCCAGTCACTGACTGTAGTCTCCGTAGTAGCAATATCCTTTTTTAGTAGAAAAAAGCTTTCTTCTCACTGTGTCTACCACGTACCGAGATAATTTTACATGAGGAGATGAATCATGAAAGATTACCTATTCTACTTGTTCTATCTATCTCTAGACAAGACAAGGAAATATGTCAGAGCACAGAAATTACTACTAAATTCAAAATTTTAAAACACCATTATCATCTTCCCCTGCTTAAAGGCAAAAAGTGTATTAAGGGCGGTGTGGTATGTTTGTCCTCCTTGTTTATTCCTATCTACTTGTTATCCATCCCCAAATTGGAGCTCTTTTTGCTGTAACAATCTTTTTAAAATAGAAATTGCCACATATACCGAAAAAATTCTTGGTTAGAAGGCTCGTTTGCAAGTTTTTCTACTTTTGTACTTATTTTGTTTTTGTAAGAATATGAAAAGTAAGATGAAGTTTTAAATAAGAAAAGTTTTGCGGCAAACTATGCGATTAAATCTAACAATCTTGCGGTCTCGTTTAACTTTGTCTTCCAATTCTATCCTTATCTCTTGAGATATCGGATTATGTATGTAAATTTATAAACTAGCTATAAATTTTAACAAACATACAAAGAGAGTGAGTGGCAGAAGGATGACATCCTACGTCTTTTTGAACAATCTAAAGCAAAGGGCTTGAATAATAATGGCATCAAGGTAGTTTGTTACCGCTTCTTAAACTTGAATATTGATTTACAACTTAATTATTAATTAATTGTTCACTTCCTTTACTACCATTTTAATTAATCGTTTATAATCTTTATGATGCCATGATGGTAGTGTCAGAAAAGGCTGCGAATGTTTTCATTTCATCAACTTAATATTGATGACGCGTTCAGGTTCACTGGATTTTTTAAATAAAATAAGCTGTTAATCTATGACTAGGTATCTACATTAAATATTGTACTATATGGGTTTGAACTTTTGTTCAGTTGACCCTTGGTCTCAATTTCATGCATCCATATCGTGTTCAGGTTGAATCAAAATTGATATACTTTTTACGATATGACCCAGCTTCATTCATTTCACCCCTAAAAACAAATAAATAAATGTCCAGAGAGTGGTGGTAGAGGTAATAAAATTATAAATAAACTACATAGTAGTTTTGTTCTGTTGATGGAATGGTGGATAAAATAATATAGTTTCTCTCTTCAGAAACATGTGCGTACATACGCTTGTTCCGCAATCTTTTTATTTATTTCTGTTTCATTTATCAGAACTTCTGATACTTTAAACAACGCACAAATAATTTCCAGTGCGTAGTTTTTTGAAAAAATATTGAAATGGTTGGATTGACTTTAGAAAAACACAATTCGTTCAGTTGTATGCATCTGGGCAAAGTATTATGAAAATAGTGCGACATTTTAGAAACGTTACATAAGGACTCTGTTTAGAATAGGTGGAATTTGTTTATCTTCAGATTTTTATTTTCCTTCAAATTCCCCTTCGTTCTTTTCCTTTTACGGTACACTGCTGGAAGCACTAAAATCACAGTATGGTTAAATTAATTTCAAGAAAATCGATCGATTAGTCCAGGGAATTTATGACTATATAAGGAAGGAAATATGAATTTAAAGTAATGAAATGGTCATGTCATAGAATAATCAAGACGTTTCCCTCTTGAATTCGGAGTATGAATGAGGGATAATTTATGACTGAAGAATAAAAATAATTAAAACTGTGTAGGAAAAAAGGATAACAAGAAGGGAGTGATAGGGTGGATTTCATTGAATACCTTTCTACTGAAGGAAAGTAAAGGTTTTCTTCAGCTTTTTTTAAATTCTAACCACAATCTCATCACTACCGCCACTAGACCAGACGTAGACGTCGTTTCAGTGAATTTCAAGGGGACAAGCTAACATTTGTACATCTCTCACTTCCATATTTGGCCTTCTTTGGATTCTCATTTTCATTTTTTCAACTATTTTAAATCTTCAAATTTCATTCTCATGTTCTCTTGATTTTATTTGCTTGGCTTAACAAAAATTCAGTTTACACTTGTGTGAGAAAGGAATTAGCCAAAGTCAAGCCATAGTTTGAAAAAATTCTTAAACAATTTCTTTTTGTGCAAGAGTTATACCATTTATGACCAAGCAAACCTCAAGAAGAATGCATCTTCTTAAAAGGTTTCTACATTCCTTGGGAAAGTAACAAGTTTTTGTCTTTTACGGGGCTTTAATTAAGTTAGACAACAGAAATTAAAGGATGTAGCAACTTTTTGCAATTCTATTGAAATCTTTGAAAGAAAGATTTTAATAAATAACATAAATTTCTTTTGTTTTAGATGGAGAACCACATCATCAGTTATTCTCTCGGGCAGCAAGAGTTCAAGCTCGAGTCACCCGCGATGAACATGTAAATGTACGGGGACCTCACCGGTACAGGGAGAAAAGAGAAATCCCAATTTCATCTACCCAACTTCCAGTAAGTTTTAATTCGCTTAATTGTTTTTGATATGATTACTCTCTTCTGCTTATCATAATCTAATATGTATTAAAATTCTAGTTTTTTTTATTTATTTCATGTTATTCTCTGCATGAAAAGAAATCCACGAAAGTATTTGAATATTTTTGTGAGCGTAGCGCATAAGCACAATCGCAGCAACATGATAAACATAAAATGATGCATGATTATAAATGTTAATGACTGTGGGAAAGTCACATCATGTTTTCCTTCAGTGCATGGTGCGCATGCCTCAACTTTGTACTAGTCATGCAATCTTCATAAAACCGATGAAAACCTTTGCAAAATAAAAATAGGGAAATTTATCGTTTCAAAAGATATGACAGCCTCATCTATCCGTAAAAGTTTTGATAAAACGCGAATGCTGATAATATAATATGAATAATCCCAAAAGAAGCGTGTTTGTGAAAAAATACAAATAAAAGTAATTAGAAAGAAGATAATAAGTAATTTCATAAGAATAAATTAACATTTTTATATAAAAGCTTGAAAAATAATGCCAGAGGCTTAGAAAAATTTTACTTTTCATTCGATTCTAAAAAGCATTAAATAAGTACATGAATGATCTTCATTAACCAGTGTTGTCCTGCTTCGTTCTTGTAACAAACACGACAATTTTATTTTCTTTCACTTTCATGTCACACAAAATGGGCTGAACAAGTTGCATGCGATCTCTTGTTAAGGAAAAAATGTATTAGTAAGTCGAATTGGCTGGAAAAGCCATAATAAGCCAGCGCAGTGTTTGTTACTTTAATGGTGCTGCTGCTATTATTATTACAAAAGAAAAAGGGTTTAGTTTTTACCATTCTTTTCAGTTCATTTTGCTTTAATAATGCAACACGAAAGAGGGAAGATATTGCGAGCAAAGTTCTATCAGCTCTGATTACTTAATGAGGTAGAGACCCAAGAGCAGCAGCGTACTTTCCTTAACTTGTTATATGCCAAGTTCCAGAACAGGACTTGTTTTAATACATTTTTTGCTCCCAAGAACATAATATTGTAATCTTTTTTCTTTTAACATTTCCTTCCGTTCGTTTTCCTTTCGATGTGAACCTTCATTTAGTTACTAGCACGCTGCTGCTGCCGTCGGTGCTATCCAAAAATCCTCTGCTTGTAAATTCTCACAGTTAGAGCCGGGTTCTCACACAAATACCACAAGCAATGTTGCAGCAGGGAATGACTTTGCTAGTGGCAATCAGAATGGAAATCACTTTTGGGCAATAATAGTCAACCTAGGCAGCTCACCATTCACCAACATTTTAAAAAAACATGCAGAAGAGAACAATTGGAATACGAAATGACGTCGCGGAGCCAGAAAGAAGCTTTTTTATGGTGTCGTGCAAGAAAAGTATATAGCAAGGCAATAATCAGCTTTCCTTTGGTTTTCTTCTTTCAATCTAGTTTTACTTGCATTTTCTCACTATTACATTAAGTGCTTTCAATAATTCCCCCACCCTTTGCACTGTAAACATTTTGAAAGACATTCTCTGATTTTTTTGGCCTGCCTGTACTAACGAAGAAATGAAACTGATGCAATTGAAACTGCCTTGAAAAAATATTGAGAAGGATTTTATGGAATAGCTCATTTAAAAGATTTGAAAGAAGAAAAAAGCTTACACAATCCTAATGAAGCTCTGCGTGTTTATTTACTATGCCTGCGCAACGTTTATTTTTCTGCCTGCGTTATTAGAATAGATTACAACTTGTTGTAGAATTGTTATGATTTCAATGAGAATTGAATTAGGCTTTAGTGGCTCCACTAAATAAATGCAGGTTCTTCGATTTGAAAGACTAGTTTTTTGCTGTTCACAACTTTGCTCTTTCTTTTTTCTTTCTTGTTCTCCAACAAGGTCTGTTTTGTTCTCGGATGTTGTGGGAGTGGGAGGATCATGCTTCACACTCAATCCTTTACAAAAAAGCATTTCCTCTTAATTATGATTTTATCCAGCAACACACATAATGAGTAGGTACAAGTTGGCCGTTATAACTTTTTTAAAAAATCTGAATAAGAAACGATTATTTCAAAGTAAATACATATGAATTAACTACAGAGAAGACTTGTTTCTTTCTCCATTTGTTCAATAGCAATTTACTCACTCATCAACAGCCTTTTAACTACGCAATTGGCTCTTCTTTATCACCAACTTTATCTTTGCATCCTGTTCATGCGAAAAATTATCTTTTTTTGTGGGTTACAACACTAAATGCTTTCCAAAGAGATCAACGTCAATCTTAATGATAGATAAACTGTGCATCCCATATTAAAATCTGTAGTCAGGAGTCATTGCAAATCAAAGAAAATTGGCAATTAAATTAGATTACAACAAAAAACGTTATCATTTCAAATGGTTGAATGATTTTGATTATGCTTCATTACTGAATTGTTATTTGGGAATTTTTTACAAACTTGTTTTTTTTCACTCGCAGGATGGGGATGGACATTTGGAAAGGATATCGGTTAGCTTGACTTTGGATGGGAAACCGCATATCATTGATCTCCAGCTCAACAGGTAAGCCTCAAAGAATAAAAACCGAAGACAAATGCGGCGATGAAACCATAAAGAAACTTGCCGTTTAGATGACATAATTATGCCATTAGGCAACTTGCCATAAAATATAGCGTAAACGTGTCATTTCCCTTTGTTGAGGGGCAAGGTGACCCATTCCATTTACATTTCATTTGTTAATGTCAGCGTCCATTTCTTATTCTGCATGGCTGATCCTGCCAAAACATTAATATTAATGATTATATGAAGAGGATAACCCAACTTTCGAGGTTTCTATGTATATATATGGTGAAAATTTGAATGTACTTCCAAAAATCAGTGTTAAAAATTTCCACTTTAGTTAGACTGTTTACAAACTTTAGCCATGACTAATTTAACAATATCAGTCTAAAGTTATGGCCACTATAACATTTTGAAAGTTGGTGATGATGAGAAAAGTTAAGAAGATATAATGGAATATTGCTACTTGTTCTTACTATCCAGAGAGGAGTTTAAAAAGCTCATTTAATTTTACTGCCAAAGTCTACAAAACTTTAATATAGGATAATGTGTACGCAATTTACCAAATAGCTAGATTACTCGGTTCACAACTTTCAGCTGGTTTTAAATAAGATTTTGTAAATAGAGAAAGCCTAGCAAAAACTATAAACAATTATTTTAACACGTGAGTTTTAAGACATGAAAGACTTTGGATGTAAAGATCAATATGGAAATACAAGAATGAAAATGGGGATGTCAAAGACCATCGTTTTATTACTGCACAGCTACGTATATTAGCCATTATTTTATTACTGCAGTGTTCCATATGAATTTTCAGCATTTCCCATTCATAGTTTATGTGTTTCTTGATTTTCCATTATTTCTTTGACCCAAATGGACCATAGTCATTCCATTGTCTTATATAGGAGAGATAAAATGCGGTCATCCTGACATGAAATTTACTAGGAAGCAAGTACGTACATTTATTTTGGAATTATTGTTTGATAGAAGACGAGAAAGGGTTGTACTACAAAACCTTGCTGACTTGAGAGTAGCGCAGGAACTGTTCCAGCTGGAATAGATTGAAGCTAGTTTGAGACAGACTGAAATGAGGGTACGGATCTCATCTCAAATGCTAGAGAGGTTGCCTACAAAAACAATTTTAATTTTCTCTCACTCCTTTCCTGGGTATTGGAAGTTGGTATGATTCTATGGCGCTGTTGTCTTTAAGAACATTTAATCAACTCTCATGTTTCGCCTTTTTTCCATTTAGAAAAATATGTATTCAGTTAGGTCACAGCAACGACAGGGATGATGGTGATCTCTCTTTGATAATGTTGTTCTTGCTTTAATGAAGGTGGAGAAGAGGGCACAGGCCTTGACTTCACTGCCACACACAAACAGAGAGACACCAAGAGAACTGTCATGATTACATGGAACGCCATATCGCAACACTATCGCCTCGTAAAAAGATAAGAGGAAATCTGAGTGTTTTTTGCTTGGTTAGCCCCATTATCAGCTTCTAATATGTATGTATGTCTGCGTCTTTGATGATGAAATCCCTGCTGCTGCAAGCAGAAAAAAAGTATTAAGCAAGCATAATAATAAGTCCAAGACGAAACTATATTACAGGGAAGGAAATGAAAAAGTGTGATGAGGAATGAGATTGGTTTAGATATAGCTATAAGATTATACGGCAGTTGAACTACACAGCAGTTAGTATCATAGGATCTAATATGGAGTTGAAAACAGAAATAAAATGAGAAAAATCAGAAGAGTTTTTTTGGCAATTGGGCAATAAACTCCAAAAAGCCGCTGTTATTTACTACCGCTGCTGCTGACTGAACTCTTTTCATCGAATTACACAACATAACATCCCACACCACCGCAGAATCCAATATCCTATTTACTTAAATTGTGTACTCTTCTTTTGTGTACATATTTTTTGCAGAGGGGATGGAGGATAAAGTCGTGATGATGGCGCTATTGTCATTTTGTACTTTTTCTCCAAACTCTTTTCCTATAACAATGCTCTTACACCACTTTTTAGCGCAATAATAACGATAATGTCGAGAGTGGTGTTATTATGTGGTAGAGGGAGGGAGGCAGGTAGTAAAGGCAAAATGGGGAGAGAAAAGAGGATGAGATGTCGATGACTTGCTCATCTTTTGTTTTAATACTTTCATGCTAGTCTTGCAAAAGAGAGGACAATGCCGCTGTTGTTCCCACACAGTCAACACTTTTCTTTGAGTAAAAGTAAACAACTTAAGTAGGCATACAACTACATACAACTGTATAATGTCTATGTACATGGAAGATGATTTAATGGACGACACGTTTAATAATGTATAACAATGAATCATCCTCCATTTATGGTTCTTTGTTGTATGCTTTAACATGCTGGTTAGGTCATACGCATTTAATTGTAACGGAATTTTACCGTCTTCACGACAAGTTGATTAATGGTGTATTTATGTCTTAGGATCAAAGTTATAACTGCTTAGTCAATTACCACTCGTTCATTAAATAAAAATACGGCTTTCTCATACCTTCCATTAAATTATTTATGAATTTATGAAAATTGCAGGGACCTGATTCCCCAGGGCTACTTTGAGCGAACTCAAAAGAATAACAAGACTGTTGTACACAGGCCGAGTTACCAGGTAAGAGTCCAGTGATCCCAATTTTGCTAGAGTTCAAAAGCCAAGTCATTGTTTTAAAAAATTGTATCAAATTATTTAATTTTAATTTTAGAAAGTGGATGATTGCCACTACCACGGAAAAATTCGCGGGCAACCATTGTCATGGGTAGCTCTGTCAACTTGTGATGAGATTGTCAGGTAAAAAGACGCTTTCATTTTGACGCTCTTATGTTGCCAAATTCTAATCTTTTTTCTAATACCAAGTCTTACATTTTAATTTACAGGGGAACATTATTTGATGGAGACCATCTGCATTATTTAGAACCTGATGATAATGCACTGGGCAAATCTACAGATATTGAAACTTCCTGGAATCTCCTTCATCTGAAACATGAGCATCTCAATAGAAATCTATCGTGTGGTAATTTACAATTTACTTTGGCAAAATTTGACTTGTTTACTTAATATAATACTATTCCTTTTCTGGCCATTTTGTCTTTCTTTGCTTGTTTTTCCCAACCCCAGCATATAATAAACAGCCAAAATAGTTTTTAACCACTCTGAATTTCCATTGAAAAGGGTGCGGGTGGCCCATTATATACTATTTTGCATTTCTCTCACCTATTACACGTTTCTACATGGTTCCCAAAAGAATTTTTAAGACGTTACGAAGGAAAATTATGGCTCACTTCAGTGTTTCTAAGCCCGTCGGAACCTCTGGATCTCTGTTTTGAAAAAACTGCTCTCTCAGCAGAATCTACAAAAATATTGCAATAAAGTTTAGAGAAAATTTTACGGCTTGCTTTAACATAAAATTGTTGTGTTGGGGTGGGTGTGAGAGCTTCCCCTCTTCTACTTCCCTTCTTTAAATTGTTGACGAAAAATCGATAAGGTTTTGTGCACGTGTTCCGAAGAAAGAATTGGGAAGGAAAGGGTCGTAAAGACTTCATTTTGAGAACAATATTCATACTTCATAATATAGTCAGTCCTTCTACCTCCTCACTGCTAAAGCTGCTGCTAAAACAAAACGTGCAATTTATATTTACAAAAGCTGTATAATTTAATAACATTGATAAAGTTTACACGATAAGCATATCCACCCACCAACGCCATTTGTCATCCGACTACATTGATTACAAAAAGCGCTTTAAAATGCTGATGATGTCACTTTTGAGAAAATAGATCTTTGAAAAGGGGCCCAACTAAAAGATTATTGTCAGAAACGTTTATAAACAGAAGTTGTCTAAAGTCAGGAATCAATACGGATCTGCTACTCTGTCAGGACAAAAAAGTAAGCATCTGGTGAACACATTCATAAATGAAGCAGAGGTGACGAATCCTTCATTTTCACTTTTCTCTAACCATTTTTCTTGTTATCCTATCTGCTCACTAAATTGTTATCCAGTCAGAGAGTGCTGTTTCTTTGTCCATGATGCCATTAGGGATCATCAATTTAGATAAGGAGAACCTTGTTTGTTGAACGCCTTCATTAAAACCCTCTTATGGGAGTGTGAAAGTCCCCGCGCAGTACTTTCTATTTTGCCATGAATAAATTACGGCAAAATGTTTTCAAGGTTAGGTATAGGTTATTGAATTCAACTTTTTGCCAGAAAATGAAAAGTAATTGACCAAAGGATTAGAAAAGAGGCGATTCAAACCAAGCATATGTTTACATTATGGAAAGCTATAGAAATGATTTTTTCCCTCATGAGTGACGGAGTCAAACATGTGGAGAAAAACAGTTTGGCACGCGCTCCATATGTTCATTAGGGTACTTTGCTGACCAGAGAGAAGCAGACCACCGAATGCTGACTTCTTTAGAGACTGGACATGAACTTGTTCTCCCGTATAATCATGAAGGCAAACAAAACAAACAGGTTCTCTGATCCTTCTGCAATATGTGCAGATCTTTTTTTTCTGAGCACATGTCACGTATCCAATTCTTTCACTTTTCCTTTACGTATTGTTTCATAACATATTGCGAGCACTACACAGTCATTGAAACGCGCTCATGATTATTCTTTGAGATAAAAAAGCAAAAGAGCAATAAAGAGAAAGAAAGAATAACATTTTGGCAAATTCATGAGCTCGTGCTCATCAGATGTCTACAATAAGGATTAAGTTAAATACATTGCATTGCAACTGTTAGCATCTCATTTAATTAATTTTATGGAAGATTTCTCCGTATTGCCAAAAAACGTGACTTTTTCGAAAGACATGAATCCTTCTTCACAGGAAAAAAGGAAAAAGTTTTCTTTTTACAAATGCCGCATCATTTGGAAATTCTTCTGTGGGAGTTCCCGGAAGTTTTACAAGACAGACTTCATTGCATAAATATATACTTGTAACAAAAAATGCTTTGTGCCTCTGGATATTGAAATGAACATGCAATTTGCTTAAAAACGCCGTTTAAGACATTGAAATATGCCACTTGAATGAGACTATTCTCTTCCAAATAATTAGCGAAACGATGATGGAAATCGTAGCAGTTTACTTACTATACTAGTTACAGAAAATAAATGGAAAGCAAAAAGAAAAACAATTTCTTTCTCAGTTTAAAACAATGCATGTCTTTGAATAGAGCTTCATTAATCTCATATTGTGTGATACACACTAGGAGGCAAAAAATGACAAAATTAACTCCTTCAAAATTTGAGCACTCTGAATATTCAGAGACACATTATCTACGGAGTCATCTTGCCTATAGCTTCAAATTGAAGTACTTGAACTCTGTTGCACTCTCGTTGATCATCAGATCAAGCAAGACACATCAGTCAGTAGCTGTAAATGTAAAAATCAGAAAATTAATGAGTCTCAAAGTAGATTTGGAAATTGCTACAGCCAGAGAGCAATGTAATCGTGATAAACTCTGTAACATTTCTTTCTACCATTTTCTGTCAATTGATATGGGTAAAGTGATTGAATAAACTCGATAGAGAAATATGTGAGAGAGAAGACAGCTCCAACTTTTCATTCCAGACGTACGCATAAATAAACATTCTCGCATACAGCCACGCACTTGTTTACGCACATTTCGAATTCGTTGCGTAATGTTACAGGATTCTGTTATTTATGCACATCATACTCGAATATTCCAATTTGGGGTTTTTCAAAAGCGTGAATGATCTAACTGAGAATGAAGTGGTTGGGATGAACACGGTAATGGAATTAATATATTCGAATAAACATTTATACGGATTACAAAGTGATGGATAAAAGTATGAAAGTTTCGAGTGTTTTGTTAACTCTCTAGTCTTTACATGTAATCTGTGTTTATGCTGTATTTTCCTTTGCTATTTAATATTTACGATTACGAATTTACTCTTTAATCCTTATTTTCCTTATTGCAAACCTCATTCATGAAATTAATTGAAAAGGAATTAATGCTAATGACATGTCCGCCTTTTAACATTCAAGAAATTAAAAAACTCATTAAAACTTTTTGATAAATCAGGTCACGACGATCATGATCATCACGAATTTAACAACCCGTTAAGTTTTAAATCTCTGAATGAAG
>JAANSO010002012.1:0-14717 GCA_036507315.1 Lepidocyrtus fimetarius | reverse complement strand
AGGGTTGCCACAAATACAAATACAAATCAAACCTTAAACAAATACCGATTTGTTTAATGACAACGATTCGAATTTGTATTTGAGTTTGTTTACCCTTAAACAAATCAAACTCAAATATGTGAAAAATTTTAATTATTGCAAAAACGACAAGGTAGGTTCGTCAGCAGTACCTTTTATTTGCAAATAAAGGTAATATTTTTTGATGTAATTTTCTCTAAGGAATTCAATTCTGCACACCAATTTGTCCCATAACGCAACGTTTTCTTAGTATTTCCATTTGAAATGAAAATTTGTTAGTATCTAGTGCAAAACAGCCTTGTTGGAAAAATCCAATATCACAATTAAATTCTACATAAAAAAGCACACTAGAAACTATGACTTTTGTGTCAATTTAAAAGATCCTGATCTTGACCTCTCCTTGTCATCTGAGAATGGTTTAAAAATTTTACCTTTTTGGAGAGTTTGAATTTAAAAATTTGAGTTTGTATTTGTTTATGGTAAACAAATACAAACACAAACTCAAATCTTTAAGCAAATCGAAACAAATACAAACTCAAACATATTTGTTTAGGCGATTTGTGGCATCCCTACTGCACAGGTTAAAATAATTTGACCTAAGTAATTCAATCTCGTTTTGTTCCATGTTGATTATTTCACCAAAGGTTAAAATATGCCCTATGTCCAAATAACTAATTAAGCTAATATTGATGCTAAGGATGGTGCTGTTAACAGTTCAAAACTGATCTGAATGGGCGTAGATAACTTAAAACAAATTGGATTTTAATAACCTTGAAATAAAAAGGTTATCTTTCTCTTTTGTATTGCCTGAAAACAAAGCTGTTGAACTACGTCAAATGAACTCATCACATTGAACGCTGCTCATTTTTATGATTAAAGTGTGTGAAATGTGAATCAGTATGACTAATGATATAATTATTCTTTACATTTCATATTGTCAGATAACTTTTGGGATATTTTGGAGATTTGTCTGCATGAGAAAGTTAGCTTCCTCATGAACTCAAGTCCGATCTTTGCTCAGTTTCATGTTTGGTTATCCCGATTTAATTTTGAGGTGTCCAATGAGAACTCGCCAGCGCATTGGCTCGCAATTTCTCAGACACGCTTTTGAGGTGTCCAATGAGAACTTGCCAGCGCATTGGCTCGCAATTTCCCAGACACACTTTCGTTTAGCTTAACCCTTCGAGGGTAGAGGCTTGAAAGCAAGCTTTAAAATATGTATATGGGAAAAGCACGTTTATGTTTTACCTCGTTTTTTGGGCAGGTTTTTTGTGGCTCTTCAGCCAGCTTTAGTTCTCTGTGCTTTTTACTCGCCAGAAAGATCCTCACTAAGGAGGATCATAGTTTTAGGGGTAGTTCGTAAAGCCAAAAGGTAGAAACCCAATTAGCTGGCACAGTCAAATTTAATTGTTGTTTAACTTTCTAGTTGGGCTTTGAATAGTATGGACATGCACCAGGCTGTCCTTAACTGTAAACCTAGTTAAGTCAATTTTGTTTAGGACTCTTAAAGAGTCAATTAAAGTTAAAAGTAGGAGTTTAATTATCCACTAGTCATTGTTAGTTAAAGGTTAGCTGCTTACAAAAGTTTGGGCCAGAATAAATTCACAGTTAGAGTTTTAAACCCATTCATCAAGTTGTAACTTCGCATTTAATTATTTTTGCTATTGCTTCATCTTATCAACCCCGGGCTTATCCTACACTGCCGCCAGATCCAGAGAAACGAACCGACTTGGCGTTACAGGACCACTGGCAAATTTATTTGCAACATTTTATTCAGGAAAATCCTTTATTTTCCAACACATATCAATCACTTGAAATTTTACAGGTTTTTATCAACTTACCACCTCGTAAGTTATTTTAAGAATTATATGATCAATAAAAATGTGATTAATTGCTAGTTTAAAAGTAATTTAACTAGCGGGTGGCAAAAGTCAATAAAATGTCTGATATTCTATTCTAAGCAATCAACTCGTTGAAAATTAAAGTCAATCTAGTTTTTAATCAAGCAATACCGTATTTGAAATATCTTGGACAAGTCCACGAAAGTTAGTCCATCAAAGCCAAAGCTACACTGGCTTCATTGCGTTCAACTAGTAATTATGCTACCAAACCCCAATGAACACATTGTGGCTTTAGAATATGCCAAGAATGCTCCACTTGTACTATTTATAGAAAATTCAGTAAATTTAACGCTTACGCAGGCTTCTTATGACTTCATTTTTAATGGTATTAGCGGTATGTGAAGTTAGGACTTTCGTTTGGGGGCTTCATTACGCACGGCGTTTTCTCTAATTTAGTAAACTAATTTTGATTTTCAATATCGTCCTGGTCCTATGGAAAAGGGCTATCTCCCGAAGTGGTCAATATTGAATGGGGCTATCTGACATGGTCACTTTGCACCAAAAAGGGGCTATCTCTATTAAGCAATAGGTTGAAGTCATTAGTCGTTTTTGTCTTACAAGTTGTTTTTCTTCTAGAATGTTTAAGTGGATGATAAAAATGTCTTCTAAAACAATCAGAAAACAACTCAATTACTAAATGGTAATCAGATTTTCAGAAATTCCTGCATTTTTTCTAATTATATCATTTCATTTTAAACGATAGTTGCTCAAAATTAGAATAAAGTGTGATTAAAAGATGCAAATTGCTTACTTGCACACATATTTATTTGTACGATCTGTCAAATTATGTTCTGGACTATTAATTTATTTTTGGTGGAACTGTACGATTATTTGGAGATAGCCCCTTTTTCGCTAAAAAGTTGACCATGTCAGATAGCCCTTTTCCATACTGACCACTAATGGAGATAGCCCCATTCAATATTGACCAGTTTTGGAGAAGGCCCCTTTCCATATTGACCACTTCGGGAGATAACCCTTTTCCATAGGACCAGGACGGTATATTATTTAAAGCAATATTATTACAGCAATAAATCATATTAATATTACTTGAAATGGAGGAATGCAGCAAAGGCATAAAAACATCAAAACTGAGTGTATTCTATCTAAAAGCTGGTGATAACACAAAATCGCTTATCTTAATTAGGTTGAATTACGCATGCAGCACAATCAATCACAAAGATAAACATTGAAGATAAAATTGGAATTTTTGTAGCCTCTGTTGGGCAATTTATTCTTTGGAAAGCATTTATTTACGAGTGCGTTCAGTTTCAACACTGATGTTACCTACACTGACGAAACTTTGATCCGTTTAAAGCAACAAATTTCGTGAATTTGAGGAATCATTTGTGAACTTAGAATGTCTGTAAATATTACTTTAGAGAACTCGTTCGTCATGGGAACGCATAATTACTACTCAAGAAATGATTTATATTTTTGGCATTGTCAACATAAAGGATCTATTAAAGAAATCACAAAGGCAAGGTGCAATCCCCCATCCCGAAATTTAAAAATTGAGCTCACTGAAATCCTGCAGTCGCTGCCTGAAGCTGATAGGTAAAATTAAACCAAAATTTATTTTCTTCAATTATTATTAGCAGATTTAATTTTTAAAATATTTTTAACAGACAGCTTGGAGTGATTTTAATGTTAAGCTGTATACATCCTTATACGTTTGAAAAGGGGGTCACAAGATTAATAATTTACGGAGAACTTTTAGAAAGAATACGCTCAGCTCATCCAGGAATTATTTTAACGTTGCCGGCAACCCTAACTATAAACAGTCCAAGCACAGACCGAGAAATAATAGCCATCCCATTTCAACAAAGTATAATTTTATTATCAAAAATTAAGCACAAAAATAAAATGTATTTATATATCGGCTACGTAAATAACTTGGGCCTGGATTTTGTAGAATTGCTGCATTCCACTGAAACTGAATATTACAAACCTGAAGACTTAACTAAGCTAAATATGACCACTGGAACAAACTGCTTCATCACCGGAGAGCTTTTTGCCAATAACTACAAATTTAATATTACTGAGGCAAAAAACAGAATTACACTCTCAGATTTTACCTTGACTTTAAAACTTTTGGATAATGAAGAGGCTGCAGAACTAATTAAAGCAAATTTAATGATAAATCCGACATACAACAAGGGCATATTAAGCAAAGGACAACACACCGATTTAGTAATTGTGGCACAGGATGGAACTGAGTTTAACTGCCATAAATGCTTCATAACAGGCAATCTTTTATATTTGCTTAACTGTGAATTTTTTTACTGAAAACTAAAACATATTTTTAATTTCACAGCTCAAAGTGACGTTTTTGAAGCCATGTTTGCCTCAGGAGGCCTCCAAGAGGGACAGACAAGCCGTATTGAGATTACTGACACAAGCAAAGAAGGAATCCAAGCCCTGCTAGGCTTCATTTACGCGTTTGACATTGAGCCAGCCAGAGAAAATGCGGAAATTGCCCTTGAACTGCTTCAAGCCGGTCATAAGTACAACATAAGGGAACTGGAGGACTCCATGAAGCGCGTAATTTTAACCTGGCCTGAAAAAATGTTGGAAATTGACTCAAAAATTGAAGTCGTGATTGGCCTGTTTTCATTTGCGAGGAACGTAGATGGACTGGAAAGCATAAAGAAGAGAGCGTTCGAAGTATTGCAATTGTAAGTGTAAATATAACCTTTTGAATTTTAACTGTTGATTTTGTTTTAATTAATTTTTGGTTTAGGCGAAGCGAAGAGCTAATGAGTTGTGAACTGTACAAAGAGCTTTTTAAAAAAGACCTCTCTGCAGCAATGGAGCTCTGTGCTTTGGCATTGCGTCGTTAAACTCAGAGAAATAAGTTTTCGAACAAAATATTTTTATCTAGTATTTTTTCGAATATAAAATATTATTTGCTTTAATATATGAAATATGAAAAATATTTTAAAGCATTCACATTAAATTATATTGTAAATAAAGCCATTTAATAAACTAATAAAATTAACCCCATTTGAAGACGGAAAACATTGGTAGGTGTGTTCCACCGATTGGTATTAAATTTATTTTATCAAAAATTGGGGGAAAGCCAATCTTAAAATCTAATCGTTAATAAAATTAAGTCACCAGTATTTGTTTATACCTTACAAAATAGAGTAGAGCCTTGCAAACACATGCAGTAATTAAGTCACGACTGAAGATGACTCATCGTGTTCTGTTCTGTTCTGTCATCAGATCCTCAGTCGTGATTAAGTAGCTTATTTAACTTTAATAACATTTACCAAACTCTGATAAAGAACATGTTTTATTGAATAAATTATAATAAAATTTAAAATCATAAAATAAAATTACTCAAGGGTATATTCCGCATGTAAGGTGTTATTGTTACGAATTCGTCAGAAACTATTTGCAAATTAACAGACCTCAATTAAACCTTGAATAAAAAAGCAATATTTGATGATAATAAATTTATATTGAGCAATTTATCCAATTTTATTTTAAAAAACAAGCAAAAGGAAAAATCAGTTATAATGACTGAAAGTTACATAACGTATGCTATAATAAATACTAGTCTTGTTCAAGGTAAACCATGTCACTAATTATTTCAAACATAATTTAATTTCCTGTACAATTTAGATTCAAAACCTTTTCAGTTGCATGGTCGATGTATGTGAAATATGCATTTCATTTTCGCAAACACCTTAAAAATTAAAAAAAATGGCTACTTTTTTAAACAAACTCCAAAGAAAATTTGAAACCTGGGAGACTTCCGGTTTATACTGTGCAAAAGCATGTTCCCTAAATCAAAAAACAATTTCCAAGTTGAATCCTCTCTGTCACCCCATTTTAGAGTGGAACTGTCAAAAGGGAAAATATTACACTGCGGGGGTAACTTCCCGCAGGTATACATTCTGGTATCTCCACATCATCCTACTTTTCGTTGGAATGGGATGTTGCGTTCTGACTTTAAATGAAATTAATGCAGGAAGGCAACCCGTTGAAAAATCTCTTGCCTGCGTGATTGGCCTATCAGTCGGACCTTTAACTTGCATTATTGCAGTAATAATTATCAAATCAATTACCGACCTCGTTCCAGGAATGAATAAAATCATAAAACTTCATCAATGCTTGGGTATCGGTATAGATTTTACGTCTTTAAAAACAAAATTTTATTATTGGATTTTTTTATTTTCAGAGGGAAAGGCACACAGCTTTGGAGAAAGGCGGGAGCTAAGAAAATACAAGAAAAGCCTAGCAAGGTGGAAACTATACGGAAATTTATGCAAGTTAGAAGTCCTTGGAATATTTTTTATAATTCTACTCCTCCCTTTACCAGTCATATACTTAGAAATGGACCCGGAAGTGGTTGCAATTCCCATTCTAATGCCTAATATAGACTGCGGAGAAAGTTATTCTTGCAAATTAGCCTGGAATGGAATACTCCACTCTGTAAGGATTTCCCTCTGTGTTTTAAATATCTTTGAACCTGCAAGACTAATTGCAATCTACACAACGAGCTTTTTACTAATGCTGGAAGCTCAAGGGAGATGTCTGGAATTATTAAACTGTTTCAGCGGAGAAGATTCCACGTCAAATAAAATATTTATAAAATGGTATGATACGTACAGAGTAGCAGAGAAAGCAATTCTCCAGCCCTTTTCAACATTATCCATGCACGCTTTTGGATTTGCTTTTGGAATAGTTGTTTACTGCAATTCAACAACCATCCGGTATTGGAAAAAACTACCTTTAATTATGCTTTGGGGCTTTCCAGCAATTTCCGGAATAGCCTTGTTTTGCACAGCAACGGCTTTTGAATTGGCTGAAAGGGGAGTTGAAGTTAGTGAGGAAATGATTAAAAATAGAATTAACAATGCCAGGATGAATAACGGTGATGAAATTGAGCATAAAATGGTTGTTAAAAAACTGCAAAGTTGTCGCCCAGTTGGATACAGCTGTGGGACGATTTGTAAGTTTGAAAAGGCAATGAAGCGACAGTATTTTTCAGGTATTTTGCAACGGACAATGGACATTTTACTTTTTAATTATTCCCTAGTCATTAAATAACGTAATTCCAGTTTATATGATTACGAGAACCGGGGCCCGACTCTGTCGCGTCGGCTTTTCCAACTGGCAAAATTTGCATTATTGTTTAATTGGCAAAATTGTTTAATGAACTCAGCAGTACATGAACACAATTTCAGAGAAATTTTGAAAGCTTTTTACAACCTTATATTGTAGCTATGGCATCTAACCTATGATAACACAACAACGCCAAACTTCCCTACAGAGGTTAGCAATAAGTTGGGCGATATTGTTCTTACTAAAAAAATTTGGAGAAAGACCACTACGTGTAAAACGCGCGCAATATACCACTAACCTACTCCTCCATAGAGTATTAGTTTTTCCAACTTCAACTGGTGGGGGGAATAAACCACGTCAAAAATTCCCTCAGGAGATTGGAAAAAATTTAAAAAGTCATTACAATTTTATAAGGTTGCCATGGTATCCAACGTCTACATATACAGCATTGCGCGATCATCTTCCATTGGTTAAGCATAAATTCGGCGACATTGTTCCTAATACAAAATTAGGTAAAAAACCGATGAGTATAAAATGTGCGCAATATATCAACAACTTATTCCTTGATAGGGTATTAGTGTTTACAACTTCACCTGGTAGGGATTAAATCACGTATGTAATTAAATGATGTTTGTTAATAAAAAAACTTTGCCAGAAGATTAGAAAAATTTATAAAGCCATTACAATTTTGTAGTGTTGCCATGGCATCCAGCGTCTACGTGTAAAGCAATGCGCGACTAACCTGCATAGGTTGAGCATAAATTCGGCGAGATTCTTTTCACTTCAAAATTAGACGAAAAACCCACCTGGGTTAAACGCGCCTAATATGTCACTCACCCTTTCACTAACACCCTATTAGTTTAACCCCATAGGCTTATGATGGGTCCAAGCATGTATTTTGTTAAACAATGCTTTTTACTTAAAAAGGTACAAAAATTAATTCTATCGGGTGCACAGATGCCAGAATGATACCGGAGGTATGCTATAAACCATCCCCGGTTTCAGGTGCATACGTGTGCCAAATTTGGCTGCAATCGGTCAAGCGGTTTGGCAGCCTATAAAGGACATATATATAGAAATAAATTTAGTCTTATCCATTCCAAATTATGGTATAGGATATTTTATTGTAATTAAAAATCTTCAATCTTTCACGATAGATAATTCGCAGTATATAAATAATTTACAGCAAATCATTTGCTATGGGGTTTAACCTTGCTACTTTTTAATTGTCTGTTAGTTACTTGTTAATTAACAGTTATTCATAAGTTACAAGATAATTCGACAACAGGAAGTTGTTCAAGATGATGAAATCATCATTTGTCGAAATAAAATTGCGCAATTTACATGTTGTAATAGAAATAAAATTGTCGTTTAAAATTAAATTCAATGTGAAAAATAAAAGCTTACATAATTTTGCATAAACACAGTTAACAACCGACCTTACTATAAAGTACAAATTTTATGCAATTTTTTTTACATTTCTAACTAAAGCCTGCATGTAAAAATGAGTACAGGTTCCAGGTAAGCTACAAATAAATTAACTTTGGCAATTTAAAAAAGTAAAACTAATAATTTTGAAAATGCAAAACCTTGCGGGCTGTGGAGCAGCAGTTGGAAACCCGTGGTTTACTATTATTACCACATCGGACCGAGGTTTGCGGATTCAACGGCGAAATCAATAGAGTTATGTCACGACGACTTGGTCGACTTTTTTGAAAAAGTTGTAAATAACAAAAAATGCAATCAAAGCAGTGAGCATTTACAAACAAAACCTGTTCGGCCATAAAATTAAAAACCACTGGTTCCCCCACTATTTCCTCGTTGTGAGCACTGGAACAAGATACTGGCGCATTGAAAAATTATGGGATGGGATTCACGTGAGAACCTCAAGGGACAAGGAAGCCCTTCTGTACAAATCCGATGATCTGGAGGAAGTAACCACGGAACGGAAACTGTCAAAATATTGCAATATTAAAACAACTATTTTAGACTTGTTTACCTGGATGAAAGAAGACAACGTTTTGAAAGACGAGTTCAATCTGATGGAAGCCAACTCAATTCATTTTGTACATTATTTATGCAAATGGCTTTTCGGAGGGGGATTAAAGTCAATGGAGCAAGTTATGAATGAATTGTTTCAAATATCCGGGGTAAATATTTCAAGCAAGACTGATGCTTAAAAGATATCTGTCAGTTTAATAAAAATTACAGAACAAAATTAATGCCAAATTTAAATTTATGTGACTTCCACAACTACATAAAGTTTTTCAAAGAGTTTTTCAACATTCAATTATTTATTCATTTACTAAAGTAAAATCTACAATTTAGCATTTTTATTTTTGGAAGGAAAATATAGATTATTAGTAAAACTGTACATTTAAAGCAGAAATTTTGGTTCAGGTTAACAAAACTCCACGTTTTAATCTGTGGGCGGTTATTTCTTAAAATTATAGCTTTATAAAGCCAACTCCAAACTAATTATTGTTTAATAAATTTACCTTGCTTAAACGTTCAAACCTTTTTATTTAAAATGATAATTTAAAGAATAGTTAAAAAGCAACACATCCAAAGTTCTCTGCAAAAGGCCAGAAAAATACTGCCTTTTCAAATCCTTGTCAAATTTGCTTATCTCCCCACAACTGTACCCAACCGGACGGCAACTCCTTAACTTTTTCTCAAGCACTTTCATACTATTCGAACACTTCCCTTCAATTATCATCATTCTCGTATTAATTCTCCTTTTCCTCAAAAGTTCCAAACTAATTGCCCTCCCATTTTCCGCAAGAATCGCAGCAGCCGCCGTGCAAAAAGTGCAAATCCATGAAATGGCAGGAAAAATCCACAAAAGGAAAAACGGCATCTCGCCGTAATGAGTTAAGGTGGTCGCGTTGCAGTAAACAATAATTAAAAAAGCGATTCCAAATGCGTAGAAGCACATCTCCGAAAAAGGTTGATTAATCCCCTCTTCAGCAACTTTATACGTATCATACCACCTCAAAAAGATCCTTCCGGTTATTGCATTCCTCTCTTCAAAAGTCTTCAATAAATTCAAACACCGTCCTTGAACTTCTAACATGAGAATAAAACAAGTCGTGTAAAAAGCTCCCGATCTGCAAGCTTCGTAAACACTTAAATAACAAACTGAAAGTCTTAAATTAAACAAAACAGCGTCCCAAAGAAAGCGACAGAAATCTCCATCGCAACCATTCCGGTCTGGCATTAGCAAAGGATACGCCACAATGAAGGGGTCCATATCTAAATAAAACGCGGAGAAAGGCATGGCCAAAGTTATTGCAAAAAACGTCACGTGCGAGAGTTTCACAAGCTCGCTGTACATTTTCCACCGGGAAAGGCTCCGTTCATAGTTTTTAATTTCATACCAGCCTCCGTAAATCCTGGCTAATTTTTCTGAAAAGACCCAACGCCATTAAAAATTCTTCTAATTTTATTTAAATTCAAGCTTACCAAGTCTTTTATGCAACTCCATAATCCGATTAGTTCCGGAAACTAACTGGTCAATGTTGAAAATATAAACAAGACACACACTGGAAATCAAAGACCCAATTCCAAGTCCGGTAAGTGAAGTCAGTGAGTTTTTAATGTCGGCCCTTCCATGCGAAATTTCATTTAAGCAAAGAATCGCCCCACCCATCCCCATAACAACTATTACAAAATACATGTTAAAATACCAGAGAAAGTATCTAGAAGACTTGACCCCTTTTGAAAAATACTTTTCGTTTTTAAAATCCCATTCAAAAATTGGATGGCAAATGGGAAACATTTGGTTATTTAAATTATGATAAAACGTACAAGCCTGGGCGACATATAGCCCTGTTTGCACTTCAGTTTTCAACTCTCCCTTAATAAACCTTCTTATCGATTTCATTTTGGGGTAAAATAAGAGTAAACCTTGGCTTCTGACTTAAAAAATTCAACTGGCTTTCTTTCCTTATCAAATAAAACGACGTGGAAGTTGATTTCGCAACCCATTTTGGTTATAAACTAAGGTCTAAGTTAAAAAGGAGGAAGAGCTTACACAAGGTATAATCAATATCCTTCTTCGATTTTTATATTTACTGAAACTTTCAAGTAAATAATTTGTTTTATTCTTAAAAATCAGCCATAGAATTTTTATGAAATAAATCATTTTAAAATATTTTCGAAAAATAAAACAAAATTGTAGCTTTGCATAAACGTTGAATCTTAATATCATTTTTCCATAGAAATAATTTTTGTACATGTCTCTTTTTAACCGCATTTCTATTTGCATTGTTCCACCTAATCAGGTACGTTTTTATCATAAACATTACCCATTAGATTACGTGTAGATAAATTTTTTGAGGCAAATTAGTTTTTATTTTACACTTTTGTGGTTTTTATAATATTAAAATCTTAGATACGCTCAAAACAATTTAAAAGATAATTAAAAATGTATTATTTCAGCTCTTCCAATATTAATCTTTTATTATTTTTTAGTCGATGGAACTCTGAGAGGATTAACGATTTCCCTAACTTTATGTAATGAATTTTGAAGTAATCCCAGAAGCCAATTTAGTTCTCCGAAATTCAAACAAAAACATTTTCCATGACAGGAGATTAGGCTTAAATTCGCAAATGTCAAACAAAGCTAAAAAATGTAGCTTGGAGCCACGGATTGCTTAAGCACTTGTAAACATGTCCTTTTGGACAGGTTAAAATGTCTGAAAGTCTATTTTTATTAAATGTTATAAATCTTATACAACTTCATGTACTGACTGTTATATGAGCGTCTTTGGCAAAACCCGGAAAACGCCTAAATAAACCTTAGTATTAAAATATCTATCGTCCTTTTAACAATCCATACGAAACGTTTTAGCGAAAAGACTTTCTCCCTGAACACAATAAAAAAGAAATCCGTTTTGAGCAGACACTGCATTTTATTGTTATCAATATGAGAAAACACAAAATGAATACAAAAAGTAAAAAATATTCTCCAAAAAACTGCGTTGTCACTCCTTTGCTAATGAAGGCCTTTGATTTCTTTCAAAACTTTGTGTGCAAACCTTACCCTCTTCCCTTGAAAGTAGAAATAACCAAAAAAACAATAAAATTCTTACCGGATTCTGCATTTCAACTAAAATACATTCCTTACTGGGTTGCCATTGGGTTTCTATCCTTAATATTTGGACTTGGCTCTTTCATTATCCTCTTGGTTTACTTCTCCACCCCAATTTTGTCTCAGCTTTCCTACATAAAAATAATATTCATTGGTTTCCAAGCAATCGCAACGAGCACTATGATAATAGCATTTTATTTACTGTTCATTTCTGGAAACGATCTAATGATGGCCTTGAATGAAGAGCTAAAGATGGAAAGCCACCGTAAGATACTAATTTTTTATCCGTAAATGATTTGTGAATTACATAATAAAAGTTTTTTATTTTAGTGAGGTTAAGTGTCTCAGATAGGAACACAAAACGAAAAGCTGAATACTTTGGCGCCGTTGTCTTCTACTTTTCAGTGACGTTGTTCCCTTTAATTCCATTTATAGCCTTGGGCACAATGTCTGCAGAGTTGGATGTTCCTCATTTCCTTTTCAACGCTTTCTCCTCGCCATATGAAACTCCTTTTTCCATATCCCTCTGGCTTTTAAACTTATTCACAGTCATTCTTTGGTGCTATGAATACGGCCGTTTTACATTTCTCTGGACAGTGATAGTCTTCACCGTGGCATTTACAACTCCAAAAGTTCTAAACATCCTGTACAAAAACTGCTTCCGGTTTCCACCTCGGGTTCCCCTAAGAATTTCGCATATTCTACGGATTCTCATGGCAGTTGTTAAACCCTACGTGAATATGTTTCTCCTGGCGTCCCTTACAGCTTGCCAGAAAGCATTTGCGATAATGATCTGGGTTTCTGTAAATTGTTGGGGAAGGATTCCCGATCTAGTCTACTTTGTTTGTGCTTTCTTCTTCGCACCGATGATGTTTATCGCATTGTTTATTGTACTAAGCAGTGCTGCATATGTCGCCGAGGAAGATAAGAGTTTTGTGGAGAAGATGCGAAAAGAATGGAAAGCGTGTGACAGGGGAGGATACAAGTATTATTATGCCGCTTGCTGGAAAGCTCAAAAAAGGCTGGAGATTTGCTTTGGTGGATTTTTTTACATTGATAAGAACACAAAAGTGCAATACTTTGTTGATTTATTGGACAACGTAATTAATGCGTTGCTTATTAAGCGTTTGCCTTAACTATTTAAAATAAAATTATTTTTTGCAGTTGTTAAAGTTATACATAAATTAGTTGTCTACTTAGGTAATTGAATTTTTAATTAAACACGTGTTACATTTAACTATTGCATGATCTATATAACAATGAATTTGCACGAAACAATAAATTCTATTGTTGAAAACAGAAAGCCAATTAAAACAAGTTACGCTTTTAATTATTTATTCAATTCCACTAAAATTATAATTGCGTCTGGAAATTACACAATATTGATTAAACTTTGTAGACGTCCGTTGCTTTATTTGCATTCTCTTTTTTCTAAGTTAGCCGATGTTGTAAAAATGCCAGAAAAAACATCCTCTCTGTTCAAATCCATTTTATTTTGGTTTTTATTGTTAGAAAACTGCAGTTTTTCAACCTCTTTAAACAACATTTTAACATTTGATAAAAGCCTTGAAATTTTTAAAGACTGCAGCTTCGTTTTGTACTATTTCATCCCGACAAATCCAAAATCAAAATCTCCTCTGCAATACAAAGAAAACTTGGAATTTGAACTGAATAAAATCATCTCAAACTTTAAAAAAGTCCAAGTGTCTTTTATAACAGCAGAAGAAAAAATTGGGGTAAAATGGATAGGAAAATGGAAAAAACAAAACCTCCTTACAGGGACTTTTATAACATCCGGAATAACAAAACGGTCAACATGTACGATCCGACTAGTGCTGGAGAAAATGTCATGGCATTTAACTGTTGGAAAGATTAATTTTTTAATTTTTCAACCTCACCAAATTTGGATCATTTTTGATAAAAACCCGGAACCCTCACCCGAGTTACTCCACAATTTAGCGATGTACAGCGGGTCACACGTGGTTCAGTTCTTTGCCGTAGATTTTACAAGTTTTTACTTTCTCTGTCCAAGAAATTGCGGCGGTCAAGGAAACCTCGTAGAAATTAACGAAACGACCCAATCCGGATTACTGAAAACATGGACGCTCCTGCATAAAAACATGGAACAGGGGATAATTTTAACTAAAAAGGCAATCAATATGGATAATTATGATTACCACGGGGAACCAAACAAGCTCTGCCAGAAATTCTCAAAATTAACCAAGTCCGGTGTGGGAGTACGACAGTGCTCCCTTATGATCTTCGCAAATTTGCATAATTTAACTTTTAAAACATTCCACCTAATTGACCTCAAAGATGCAAAAATAGTTTCCCAAATTCAAGAACTTTTCTGGATGCCATCTCGTTTAAAATACTCAATGAATTCTGAGCTGCACTATCAAATTGAACAATTAAAATTTACTTCATCACAGTTTATAAAAACTACTCCAGTTTGCAAAAAGAGCTGCAGACGGACGCGGTTTTTAAACCAATTAAATTAGAAGTTTGGATTTTACTAACTATTTACAATTTAATATCGGCTTTAATCCTTATCCTAGGTTTAAAAATAAAATTTTCACACGATTCAATTAAAACTTTGGGGAACACATGCTTCTCACTTTATATAATGC
>JAANSO010002011.1:0-14721 GCA_036507315.1 Lepidocyrtus fimetarius | reverse complement strand
TCATACAACAGTGAAACTTCGCAGAAGCAGAAGAATAGGATTTAAAAAAATTAAACAGGAATCACCGTTTGATAACACACAAAAAAGCTCAAAACCATTTTTCAATGTACACGCACAAAAGATGAACTGTTTTCTTTGCGGAAAAGCATTTCCAAGCAAAAATCGTTTAGCGCAACATGTTCACAGAGTTCACAAAACACACTCAAAGTTTAAAAAATCAGAAATAAGGACCACTGCTAGATCCAGATCCGCTGTATTTAAATGTCCAATTTGTCAGACTTCAACTAGATCATCAACTTGTCTTGACATTCATTTAAAAAATCAGCATCCAGAATCTGAAGAATGGAAAAAGCGGTTACAAAAGCATCTTGATGCGTCCGAGTATCCCTATCTTCTACCGAACCTTAATGGATTTCTAAAATATCGTTGTCCAGTTTCTTCTTGTAAAAATATTTTCAGTAAAATCCACAAACTAGCGCTACATTTTACAGAAACGCATAGAAATCTGAAAGACAACATCACGGAACCGGATTTAAGTGGATCGAGTAATAAATCAGTAATGATAGAAGTGTTACAATTTAAAGATGAACCAACTGGGAATGCTCTAAGTATTACAAAAATACTACAGTAAAAATTCAAAAAGCCTAAAAGAGCATCAAATTCGTTTACATCCAGAAACCAGGATACATTGTACTGTAGCAGGGTGCCGGCACACACTTGAATCTCAAGCCGAATTACAGGCACATCTTAAAACCCACCAAAAAAGGGGGATGAACATGCAAATGTGCCCGAAATGTGGAAAGTTTTTAATGGGTAATCATCTCCTTAGGCAGCATTTACAAGCTCATGAAAGGAAGGCAAAAATAGATTCTGGAGAGCTTCCAAAGCCAGCATTTGTTTGCGACGAATGCGGAAAGATTTTTAAGAAAAAGGGACTGTTGGAACAGCACATTCTTGTAGTACATGAAGGACCGGATAAATGGAAATTCGAATGTAACGTATGCTCTAAGAAATGTATTAGTCCATGGGCTCTTAAGGAGCACATGAGGGTCCATACTAGAGATAAACCGTTTGTGTGCGAAGTTTGTGGCCAAGCGTATTCTCATCGACATAATCTCAGGATTCATGTAAATAGCAAGCACGGGGATGTGATACAGCTCAGTTCAAGGAAAAGGGACACTTCAAATGATGCTCCAAAGAAAACGGGCAAAGGGGCACTTGACCAATCAAAGAATTATCGGAGAACCAAAAGAAAAAAGGTTTTGCAAAGGGATTTGAGGGAGATTGGATCCGAATCGGATTATGAAGAAGCAGAAGAAAGCACGTGAATAAAACATAAAATTTTCGCAAAATGGAAAGAGAATTAAGGTCAACTGCCATATAAGATTGTGAATATGTTACAAAAATTAAACATTCTTCGGAATAATTATTGACATCTATCAGAATAAACAAGACATAAAACATATTACGAATTCCCCTTGTATGTAATTTATAATTTCCTAAAGTTCTTGAATTATTTTTAAAATACATGCGTATTATACTTAAATTAAGTATATGAGAAGGAACATGCCGCTACAACTTTGTTCATTTGTGATCTTCCTATTTTCTGTTAAAAGCATGTCAGAACATTCAGAATTTAAAAAGAAGAAGGCAGTGTGTGCGTGTGGAAGAACTTTGTTTTTTGAGCCGGTTAAATGTTTGGCTTGGTGAATGTCATACGTGTACTACTTACGTTAGTTGTTTTTAACTATGATATACGTATAATATTTTTTAATACTTTTATATTAGTCCTAAAATTACATAATTACAAGGTTCAGTATAATTTAATTCATCAAGGGAAATTATAGGGTTAAAATGAAACAGTCTCTGCTATTTTGCAGGGGTGCAGATGTTGTAACTTGTAAAACTGAATGAACTTTTCTAATATTTAAATTTGAATTGCAAAGATATTATAATTTTAATTGGTATTATTGCAAGTGATAAATTAAAAGTAAAGGCTACGTTTTAGAAGAGTAAAGTAAAAATTCTGGAAGTGGAAACGAAAATAAAGGAACCTAATAAGCTATAAAAGTTAATAAATTCATCATTGATAAATCTTTTACAAAATATAATTAAATTTAAAGAAAAAATATGGAAAAATTGAGGCATGATCATAATTAAATTAGTGAATATTATGTTTTCAGCTTTATAATAATAATAATAAATTACCATACGCATACAACTTTCTAATTTTGATAATATTTTTAAATTAATTATTATTATTAGAAATTAAAAAGAACAACATAGAGATGGTAATATCACAACAAATCATTTGAATGACAGTTGGAATACATCATCATAGCAAAATACAGCGATTTGAATAAACCGGGCTCAAGGCAAAACAAGTTGCTTATGATGTCATTTTGATCATTAAAGTATGAAAAATCCATATATTTACTCGGTCCTTTTTAAGTTTTTCAAAAGCAGGAGCATTTCTGGTACAAATAATTAAACCTGTTTAATGTCATTATAATCATTAAAATATGCTCTAAAAATAACTCCATAAATTTACTCCATCTTAAATAGAGCAAATTTAAATAAATTAGTATTTCAAGTTTTATTTTAACCAAAGGTAACTTAAAACGTAAGAATTGTTATGTTTAAAAACTGCTAAGGCCCAACACCCTGATATTATTAAACACCGTGTCTAATTTTCCGCCATGATGATGATTTTTTAATTCGCCATCATTGGTTCCATATTCATTCTCTTTCCTGCCTTTTCTTTTAATCACAGCCTGTAGGTAGATTGTTAGTTTTGAATGATCACTGCTAGATGACATGATCATAATAAAACTAACATACGTACACAATTTAATAATTTTAATAATAATTATAAGTTAATTATTATTGTTAGAAGAGCATAACACTGGTATTCACGCCATTTTCCTTTTCAAGCCTGTCATCCTTAAATGGTTGAAACACTTTCTTGCTCAGAATCACTACAAGATGACATGGTCACAATAAAACTAACATACGTATACAATTGTATTGTTAAAAGAGCATAACAGATGATTTGGAATTGAATGAACATTTGAATGACAGATGGACTGCATTATCATAGCAAAATAGAGATTTGAATAAACCGGGCTCTATGAAAACAATATACAGGTGATTATGCGACAGATCAATGCAATGATTCTCTCTTGAACGTGTGTAATGAGAACATTGCTTTCCTCTCTCTACTCTCTGTTCTGTTTATGTGTGTGTGAGTGAGTTTGGATGGGTGTGCTCTCTTGTCTTGCTCTTCTGTTATGGACTTGTAAAAGTTTTTTTCTCTCTTTGATTTCTTGTATTACATCTGGCATTTGCTATTACCCACAAGGGGAAAAATAATTAATGACAACACTTTGCGTCTCTTCTGTAACTTTACGATCTCATCTTAATTTCAGGTCTTAATCATTAATCATTTGCAATAATTTAATTGCATATTCATTCTAATTGAGAAGCGGATGCATTAATTCTTTGCAAATTTTTGGCATCTTACAATCCGTTCTTTGTCTCCCTCCACCCACGTGGCTTATAATTTTGCAAAGCACGATGATGGGGAAAGCCCGTTCAAACAAGACAAAAACATCAGTCACAGTGCGCACATCACATAAAAAGAAAAAGCGAACAGATGATTTCACCGCAAAAGTTTCTCACATTAAATTTTATTTTACCGATTATTTTTATGATCAGTTAACTAACTAATAAAGTTAAAGAGGTTAGCATCAGCAAGTGAACTCTGACCCATTCCAATATGTTGAAATGTACTCGTTTCCCCACTTTTTTAAAAGAATTATTAGTTCGACACCGTTTCCCACAAGGCAACCATAAACTCTCTACTATTACCGCTTCTCCGATAAGTAGTTCGAGCTGGGATTGGAAGTGTAAAAATAATAGCATAACTTCACTTTCATCTCCGCCGTTAATATTTCTTCGCAAGAATTTGGTTACGAGTTCCTGTGGGAAAAGTCCGGCAACGAGCTTCTCGAAGAGTCGGGATAAAAGTGATTATAATGAAGAGGGGATTCCACCTGGGGGATGGTTTCTTTTAGTGAGTGTTTAAAAATGTACGATTGGATTGATTGAGGATTATGGATGAAAATACTAAATGGCTACTAAATTTTAAGGTGATTCCAGTTAGCACGTTAATGCTCGGCGTTTGGCAAGTTTTCCGTTGGCGGTGGAAGTTAGGACTTATCAGAGAAATGCATGAGAAAACGTCTGCGGATCCAGTACCACTTCCAATGAAGTAATTATTAGTTAAAATTTCACCAAAGTTTCCTTAATATTTAGTAATTTTATTTCAAATTGGTTTGTAGTCTTCAAGATATTGAAGAACTGGAATATCAAAAGGTGAAAGTTTCGAGGAGAATTTGATTACACAAAGGAAATCCTGATGGGGCCTAGGACCTTGATGAAAATAGAAGACAAAGATGGTGAAAAAGGAAGGGGAGTTTTCTCATCGGCCGGACAAAGTCATGGATATCATATCATTACACCGTTTAAGGTGGAAGGGTCAGAGTAAGTTAATTTCAAATAAATGTTGAACACTTGATTTCAGGAAAGAAAAGGTTCAATTACAATTAGCTTTATCCTAATTTTATCCTATTTATGTTTTTAGCGAAGTTTTGCTAATAAATAGAGGGTGGGTAAGCACTAGGAACCCTCAGAAATATAAGCATTTAACGGGACCTATCGATATTGTTTGGAATTGTTAGAAAGAACGAACCAAGGGCACCCTTTGTGACTAAAAATAAACCGGGACAGACATTAATGCACTATAGGTGAGTAAAAAATGAATTATAATAGTTAAAAATATTTGATTTTCTATTATTTTATGCAGATTATATCTTTTGATTTTTTATATTAATGTTTGTTTGTCTATGCTGTTCTTTAGAGATGTTCCAACAATGTCAGCGATGCTAGGTGCGAACGAAGTGTTTCTAGATTTGCATTCAATTGATGGTGTAAACTTTTCAAATGCTCACTTGGAATCTATACCTGTCCCAAGGCAGACCCGAGTGACATTGAGAAATGAACTATGTCAGCTATTTCGTTACTTGGTTTAGCTTATCTCTAATCACTGGTTTCATGTGGCATAGACGCTTCATTAGGAGATTAGATCTTCTTTGAACAACAAGTTATTAACTAGTCACATTTGGATTTATTTATTACTGTTAACATTTAGTACGTTTTTACAAATCTTATTATATTGGTAATATTTTTATTTTATGTAAAAAATAAAATAATTGAAATAATAAACAGTAATTGCAAAACAGAAACTCTCCAGAAAATACTAAACCCAAAGAAGGAAAAAGTATGTTAACGAAGTAAATAAGTTATTGTTAATTGTGGTAATTAGTAATGGATTTTAATGTAATCTTTTATTGAATAGTATTTTGAAATAGGAAACGATAAAAACCTTTGGAAGTAGCATATAAGGTAAAGATTGAAACACGCGTACGTAAAAAGATCTTAACGAAAATCAAAAATAACCATAAACACTGAAATTGGTATGCTTAGCAGTTTAGACTAGCTATTCACTTTTTAAGAAGAAACGTTTTGTGGAGGGTCCTGAGTTTCAAGAGATTTATTCAAAGATTCAAAGTTTTTGTCGACATCATCCCTTGTAAAATGAGCCTCCATTGGATCAGGAAGATCTTTCACTTCGTTAGGATTGTCCTTTCCAGTTAAACCCAGGATAATGTTGCTTGTTGCAGGACTAAACAAAGCAGCTCCTTTGAAGAAAGTCTCAGCATACTTGACTATAAAATTGACACAAAAAATTAAAAATGAGACTCATTAAAGACTTAAACATTATGGGGTCAGTTTTGAAAGAACACAAAACTTACATTGAAGTTGACAAACACGCTCCTGAAGCTTGTCCGCATTATCATACAATTTCTTGATCGCGTCAAGCATCTCTTTGTAGCCACGAGAAGTAGCCGCATCGTTTCCCCCGAAGGAGCTTCCAGAGAGTGTCCTGGTGGCCTCATAGGACGCCAAAGAACCTCCAGCTTTACCAGCATTCCGCCCATTGGCCTTGAGAGCTTCACTACGGACAGCATCTGATCTAGAAGTAACTACAGGTGTTGAAAAAGTGTCTGCCACAACGGCAGAGGATGATGAATTGCCTGCTCCACTCATATTTATCCCTCTGTAAAAAGCAAATTAAACAATACTTAAGTTAATTATCAACAAGTCTAAACCTCGAAAACAACCTTAATTAAACCATACTCACTTCCGGTAATTATAAACTCAGTTAAATCCTACTTACTTTCACTTTTAATCTTTTCGTATCTACAAATTAATCTAAACTTTTAACTTTTTAAATGCAATTTTAATTGTTCAATTAAGAAACCAAATATTTCCGTTTTTCTTACTTCAATTCAAAAATATTTCCTCATCACCTCATCGAATCAATTTTATACAAGAAACCCAGATTTCAACGAATTTTTGAATTCCCCGCTAAAAATATTCTAAACTTACATGATATTTGCATAAAAACCCGTTTTGCCATTCGTTCACCGTTTGGAAAAACGTAACATAAACGTTTGGAAACGGAGAAGGCAACGCTCTATCGTTTTCCAACAAAGGATTCTACGTCAAAACGAGCATTTTCTACGTAAAAACACTCACACGAGCCGAGCGCTCAAGGCAGCTGCTTTTTGCTCTTGTCACTTGTTCGTGCTTTTTTACATCATCTGTTTTGCATCCCCTTTTTACGAGCTTGAGAAGTAATTTAAGTCAATTAAAGTTAATTAATTACAATTAATTTTAATTGCATCTTCTGGCCACATTAAAAATGTCCCATTCCTGTGTAATTTGCCTTCAGTCGATTAGAAAAGACACGTCCCTTGTTAAAATAGAATTTGACGTTGATGAAGGTGAAAGTGAAGATAATGAATTGCTCAAGTTTTTTAAACTGTTTGAAAGACATTTAAGATTGGATAACCAAGATAGTTTAGTTAATGGTGAAAGAGCAGTATTTAATGATGCTGTTAAATCTGCGAAGTTAATTGCTTGTGGGGATTGTTCTGAAGTGATGCGCTCATTTTGTGAGATTTACCACCGGATAAAGTCTCTTCAGTTGTTTCTTGACGGAAAAGTGGAGACTTTGAAGGTTACCATGGGAAGGGGATTTGATGATCTTGAAAAAATCAAGGCATTTCGGAAGAATACCACTCGGGCCTTGGCAGGGGAGATGCAGAAAATTAAGGAAAGTTGTCATTCCAGGGTTCATCGTAACGACCCGGAGGAAATGATTGACATGATATTGAATTATAAAGCTACTTTAGTAGAACATTGTAAGGGTAACGGGGAAGTAATTAACATTTTTAAAAGCATTGTTGCTACCTTAGATTCATAATGTATATTTTTTCCAGGTGGATTGCTTTTGAAGGATACCTTTCCGAAGCCGCTTGTAAGAAAAGAAAAAACATTAACCCCCAAAAAGAGATTGCGTAAGCTATCACCTGCAACTGTAAAGAAAAAACCCAAGGCTACTAGAGCAAAACGAAAAGCTGGTAGTTACCTCATTGAAGCAGCGGACGAGGGACGCTTAGAAATACTTTCTTTAAATCAGGACCAGGACGAAGATTATTCAAGAAATGAAATATTTGATGACGATCCTTTGGGGTTCAGTGGCGATGAACCTGAACAAAACACGGAACCAGTTTCTTCAAATAACGAAAAAGAAAGTAAACGAGCAGCTTTGCGTAAACCATCGACTCGACCCCGAAGAAAACGAATCATTATTGTTCGAGATGGGGATCCTGATTTTGAACCGAAAAAGCCAAGAAAAGAAAGCAAAAAGAAAGTAGTCGCATTTGCTGAAGAAAATCAGACCGAAGCAGAATCAGGAGAATGTGATGGAGCTTCCAACTTAGAAAAAGAAACTGATGGGGATCCTGATTTTGAACCGAAAAAGCCAAGAAAAGAAAGCAAAAAGAAAGTAGCCACACTTGCTGAAGGAAATCAGACCGATGCAGAATCAGAAGGAGAATATGATGAAGCTTCGAACTTATCAGAAATAGAAACAACACTTATAAAAATTACCTGCCCTGAACCTAGTTGCAACTCGCTTTGGGACGACATGTACAAACTTCTTCTCCATCGAAAAAAGAAACATAATCAAATAATTGACAATACAGAAGGAAGTGAAAAAGAAGAAGCAGACCTAATCACCGTTTCAATATTCAAGTTCGAAAGCCATGCAATGATTGCTGAATTCATGGAAGGAAAAATAGACAAGAGCAATGTGGAAATCTATGCTAAAGTCCAAGTACCTCCAAACCTCTTTCAATGTTCGGATACAAATTGTTCTTCAACTTTTCTCCAGCCAAAATCATTTGGATTCTCATTCTCAACTTCATGGTGAATTTAAATGCAATTTTTGTGATGAGGTGGAAGAATATGCAACAGATTTAGCACGACATGAACTGCAGCATGAACCAGCTGAAAAATCCAAGCCCATCAAGATGCACGCAAATTGTCCCAGATGTGACCTTTCTTTTCCACAGAAGAAACAATACTTGACACATCACGTGACAAAACATTTATCTTTAAGAATGATAGAACAAAGAGGGTGCCCTATTTGTGGACTATTGACTATGATGGATCCCAACCGTGCTGGTAACAGCTACAGAACAATTTCTCGACCATTGATGCATTTTAAAAGGGACCATGATTTGATTGGTGTTGACCCCGAAACTTTTCAAAGATGCTACCGTTCCAGGCTGCTTTGGCTACTTTAAAACACACTACGCACTCTCCCATCATTGCAGAAAGATTCACAGTGACGTGTTCAACAAAGAACAAGTTAAAAAAGTTTACAAAGAAAGTTTTAAATGTTACGATTGCGACAAAACTTTGAGTTCTCGACTAATGTTGAGGCGGCACCGCCTTCGGTACCACGTGGATCTAAAAGACACTTTGCCTTGCCTTGTTTGAAAACTGTAGGCAACGATTCGAAGAAGAGGAAGATCTACAGTCTCACATGGATAACTTTCACAATACTCCCAAGAGATATGCCAGGCCGTGTCCTAAGTGTGGTGATTGTTTCTTTAGCGATGATACCCTATCAAAACATTTGAGAGGACATGAACGGAAGGAGAAAATCGCAGCGGGTCTAATACCATCAAAACCTGAACGTGTTGTCTGTGAACTTTGCGGAAAGTCTGTAAAGGATAAAATTGTTTTGAAGACACATATGAAACGGCATCTTGGTAATGGATGCTTGGGAGTTTTCTTGCAGTATTTGTGGAAAGAAGTGTTTTGATAGGGATAAGTTGAAGAATCATGAGAGAACTCATACAGGGGAAAAGCCTTTTCTTTGTCAATTTTGTCCGAAAGCTTTCACTAATAAGTTTAATATGAATCTTCATACGAAAAATAAGCACCAGGAGGAGTTGATGAAGTTAGACCTGGATTCCAAAATGAATTCTGAATCCAAGGGTGCTGCTGGTGAGACTTTAAAACCTAAATGAGTTTCAGTTCTATATCCGGACCCATGTAATTTCGTAAATTCTAAAGTTCAAATAGGTAAATATTTTTGTATGATAGGATTAGTACGAAATAAAACTTTAAAACTGCAAAGCTATTTTTGTGTAAATTCCACTTTTATTCGTTAAAATGGAAAGCAAAATGTATGCATCACAAAGCAAGTATAAAAACTTTACAACCATTATAATGATTTCTCCACAGTAAAAATTCTGAATGCTTATTATAGGCTACAGATAATTTGAACATTAATTAAAGGTTTTGTCTCTCGAAATTATTATTACTACAATTATACTATTTTACAAATAGGAATCAGACCGACACCTAATTTAAAGCGATTATTTTTTGTTGACATAAGCTAACGATTTCATATATAATTCAAAGAACCATTTTGTTATGCAAAAAGCTTTTCAGACTAGTCTAATAATGTTTAGTTGACTTACTACTACTAATACTGAGAATTGTAGGAATGTTTTGTTGAACACAAGCATTATGAATTCACTATTTATCGCTAATCGATCACCGTGATCTCTTATTTGGCAATTTGGCACCCAAATAATCCCAATTTTTGATTTAACCATATTTTGTCATCAGTTTAATCTCGGTGACAATTCAAAGTCATTGCTGCTGGAGTAATTCTATCCAATTGTCCAACGATAACAACTTCTGTGTACGGAGAGCACTCCTCTAAACTAAGGAGGGAACAAACTCTTGCATAAAATCCTTTCTCGAGATCCTGCTACATGATTGAGCCAAACAAACCACTGACAAGTAAGCTGGCTGTACGCTGCATACGCACCTAATCCCACCGTAGCTACCAAGATGATTAAAGGATAAGAAATGATGAGCAAAGGGGCCATGATAACCCTGCAAAGAAAAGACTTTTCTTCTGTGTACCAGGAGAACACATTGTACCAAGTAAGGGTTCCCATATAGAAGGAGTAGATTGAGGCGAATAAGAACACAAACGGGAAGCAAATGAATGACCAGATCCAAATGTGAAGCCCTCTCTTCGCCCCACAGGGCCAGCAGTTGAAACAACAACGAGATTTTGATTGCCGTCTTAAAGTACCCCCTGATGATGAAGGTAGCCCAACCCGTCCATCCCCTCCATTTATTCCAGAGGTTTCCTCCAGTTCAGCTTTGAGCTTTGCGTGGGTACTCTCGATTAGCTTCCATGATAACCCTGCAAAGAAAAGACTTTTCTTCTGTGTACCAGGAGAACACATTGTACCAAGTAAGGGTTCCCATATAGAAGGAGTAGATTGAGGCGAATAAGAACACAAACGGGAAACAAAGGAATGACCAAATCCAAATGTGAAGCCCTCTCTTCGCCCCACAAGGCCAGCAGTTGAAACAACAACGAGATTTTGATTGCCGTCTTAAAGTACCCCCTGATGATGAAGGTAGCCCAACCCGTCCATCCCCTCCATTTATTCCAGAGGATTCCTCCAGTTCAGCTTTGAGCTTTGCGTGGGTACTCTCGATTAGCTCGAGTTCTTCACGAGAGATATTAACTTTGACGTCTGTTGGTTGCCCAGCTCGCTTTCCCCTTGTGATAGTACCTAAAATTTAGAAAATGAACCGTCAGTTTGGATGTTTTTGTTGTTAGCAATTTACTTCTATGAAAATTGAAACTAACCAGACATTGTCAAATAATTATCTGCTGGAGTAGTTTTTCCCACTGTCAGAAATATCATTAAGCCCATGCTGAAGATTATACAAATGATTAAGCGCCGTCGTTTCATGGGCCGCTTCTAAATCCAGGTCACTATCAATATCCACATCCCTCTTGGAACAGGAAGTTGCCGCTCTACTCAACATTTTCCCCCTCTCCTCACATCCACTCCCTGCCCCAGCAATATTCACCTTCTTTTTCTTCTTCAACGACAAAGTCGAAGCCGTGGAAGCTCCCTGACTGTTCAACGCAGAGCTGCAACCAGAAGCTGAGCCTAATCCTAACGGTAAAGTCGCGGGACTTGAAGCAGCCGTTCCAGCAGTTTCTAACACATCTCCACCAGCAACTAGGCCACCCCCACTACTCAAAGAGTTATCTGTAGATAGGGCCTTACTTTGCTGATGAAGAAGAACTTCAACTGTTCGACTATGCTCCCCTCCAAACGGGGTTATCTCACTGGAGGAACCTCTGTTGGAGTCTGTGCCCAGCTTTTCCTTCATATTTTTGAAGATCTTTGATTTTAAAAAACTCTTTATTAGTTAACTAATAAATGCACCACTCCGAAGGTACCTTAAACTCCATAATTGCACAGCTTCCCTCCAACCCCTCCCAAACAAGCTTTCCTCCAAAAAAGAAGAGAAAAGTCAAAATTGTCAAAAACATTCAGTCAAATGCATTTTTGTTGTTGATCAACTCATCTGCTGCTTGTTTTGGTTTTGTGATGAGCTCAAAAATCCGATCGATGAAAGTCATTGAGCGAGCCCAAAGCGCTAAACAAACCCTTTTTTATTTACTTGTCAGCAAAAAATTACCTTTTTTGGATGTTGGACATTAAAAAATTTGCAACTGTTTAATTTTTCAGTGATTTTTCCATGTGCCTCGTTAATTTAGACAAATGTGAAGTGAGCAATGTCTGTGGTAGTTAATGAAATCTATGAAAATGCTAAATTGGCCAGGGAGCAGGCTCTCATGGGCAATTATGAAATGTAAGCAAATTCACTGAAAAATAACTATGAAATTTATATTAAATGTAACCTCAAATTTGCCAAAATTAGTTAATTAACAGAAATGGAGAAATGTACAATACATAAACTTTGTGCAATAATGTGCTTAAATATTTTTAACTTGTATTTGGAATTTATAGGTCATCAGTTTATTATCAAGGAGTAGTTCAACAAATTCATCGCCTTTTACCACAAATTGCTGACCCAATTAGGAAGACAAGATGGCAAGAGGTAAGTGCACACAAATATAAATACCGTGTATGAAATAATTAGGTTATTCATTTGTTTAGTTTTTGTTTAATTTCTATTTACTTTAAAGGTTCAGCAACAAATGGCAGTAGAATACGAACATGTAAAGCAGGTTGCAAATACCCTCCAACTCTTCAGAACAGACGGGGCGAATGACCGTGCAATAGGCCCTGTTTTACGAATCCCGTCATTTGAAGAACCCACCAGAGATCTGTGGAATCCGTTAGGCTTAGGACAGCAAAGAGACCCGGATGTGTGGCCTCCGCCTCCAGACAGACCTGCCACGAATCCAAATCCTGTAGCTCAACCAAGACCAATTCGGAGGAATGCTGCGACAGGGAAGGGGGCTGGTGGGGGAGGGAAAAATGCAGCTGCGACTAAAAACGGTACGGCGGGGGGAAGGAAGGATTCCAAAGCGGGTGTTCCTCCGGGTAGGGGAGCGAAGGCTAGTGGAACTGGTACAAAGGCTTCAGGTGCTGGAACAGGGGGGAAAGGTGATCAAGATAAGGATGGTGCAGGCAAGGATGATAGCAAAGATGATAGCCAGCAAGAAGATGAAAAGCGATTTGAGCCAGAGTGTAGAGTAGATGGTGACCTGGTTGAAATGCTGGAAAGGGATATTTTACAAAAGAATCTTAGCATTCATTGGGATGACATTGCGGATTTGGTGGAGGCAAAGAATCTGCTTCAGGAAGCTGTAGTGTTACCAATGCTCATGCCGCAGTTTTTCACTGGAATTCGCCGTCCTTGGAAAGGAGTTTTAATGGTGGGGCCACCAGGAACAGGAAAAACTCTTTTGGCTAAAGCTGTAGCGACAGAGTGTGGGACAACATTTTTCAACGTTTCCTCCTCCACACTCACTTCCAAATATAGAGGAGAATCAGAAAAGTTGGTTCGACTTTTATTTGAAATGGCCAGGTTTTATGCTCCCTCCACAATTTTTATTGATGAGATTGACTCGCTTTGCTCGAGAAGANTTTTTATTGATGAGATTGACTCGCTTTGCTCGAGAAGAGGATCTGATACTGAACACGAGGCTTCAAGAAGAGTGAAGAGTGAGTTGTTGGTGCAGATGGATGGGATTAATTCTGTTGGGACAGGTGATGAACTGAAAATGGTGATGGTGCTAGCTGCAACAAACTTCCCTTGGGACATTGATGAGGCGCTAAGAAGACGATTGGAGAAGAGAATTTACATCCCCTTACCAAATAGTAATTATAGTGGAATTATAATTAAATTATATCATATAAAGGGTTTCATTCGTGTATTCATGTATGTATGGTTTTGTTTTTCTGAAGACGAGGGAAGGAAAAAGTTGTTGGAGATTAATTTACGTGATGTTAAAGTTGGTGAAGATGTGACATTGAATGCAATTGCACGTAAGCTGGACGGATACTCTGGTGCTGATATAACTAGCGTGTGCAGGTACGATTTAATTAAATGATGGATTATTATATTAAAGTTTATGGAATTAATTCAATTCATAGAAGTATATGCATTGCAACTAACGAGCTTTACCTCTTTCAGAGATGCTTCAATGATGGCAATGCGACGTCGGGTAGCCGGCCTTAAACCCGAAGAAATTCGAACTTTACCCAAGGAAGAGCTAGACCTGCCTGTGACTCAGCGCGATTTTGATGACGCATTGAAGAAGTGTAACAAAAGCGTTAGTCAAGACGATCTGGAGAAATATGAAAAATGGATGGCTGAATTCGGATCGTCGTGATGATAATCTCAAAAAACATTGCATTTTGTAGTCTGTGTTGGTACTTTTAAAATGACTAATCTTAAACTAATTGTAGCTATGATCTAATCATATCATCAATTTATAAAAATATTTAACTCTTTTCAAGGGTGCCTAACAAAGTTTTAATGTTTTTAAGTAAAAACCAACCACAAGCACATGTTAATTATAAACATACACAGTATTCTACAGTTGGAATTAATATTTTGGGCCTGCATGTCGCAGCCCTTAACAATTTTATACAATTTGTTACTGGTGGACTATGCGTTGAAGCTAAGTTTGCGTAGAATATAAAGTTTTCTTTAATTTATTACATAGGCAATATACTAACGACTGATAATACTTAGCAATAATTTGAAATTGTAGGGGAAGGGACAATAATAATAATACCTCCCTAACCCAGTCTGCTACTTGTCAGCCAATATTACTAAAAGTCAGGTTTTGTATAGAAACTATTGCTGCTTTTAACAAAGACTAATTTTTATTATTTACCGTTAGAATTATGCGCATATTTGTACTCT
>JAANSO010002010.1:0-14725 GCA_036507315.1 Lepidocyrtus fimetarius | reverse complement strand
ATCGTGAATGCAAATGAAGACGTAGTTAGCTTAGAAGATCTTATTCACGCAGTGAGAAACTCTCTTCGGAATGAAATTGGAATTACAAAAACGTTTACAAATGTTAAACTAAAGGCGTTACAAGACTATGTTTATTCTCTTTCCAAACTTTTCCCTTCAGATAAACAACAATTTACAGATTTTCTTGTAAAATTGGAGACATGGCTGTTTACCCAACAAAACATTGCGGAAGCACTTGAAGGAAGTTCTTATATTGATAAGCTTACCGAATTAGAAACGGAGTATAATCCTTGGGAAGGCATTAAACCCGATGTTTGGGCAAATTGCAAAGGAACTGTGCCGGGCTTACGGGGTTATACCTGCAGCTTATGGAGGTTATTTCATTCTTTAACAATATTTGCAACATATAAAAGAACTGATGATGGAAAGGAATTGAGCGTTCTTCCGGTTATTTATGGATATGTTAAAAACTTTTTTGGATGTGGGGAATGTGCAAACCATTTCGTTAAAATGGTAGAGGATGAGGTTGATGGAGCTTTGAACGTTACATCTGGAAAGACGCAAGCCCTTTGGCTTTGGAAAGCTCATAATAAAGTCAATGTTAGGTAAAAATATCAAGTTATTTACATCACATAGCAAAACATTAATTTATTACAAAATTATTTATTCGTTATCAATGAGAGTAGTACTTCATAAAAGATAAAAGGGTTTAAAAATAGCAAATCTCCGGATGAACAATGAATCACACGTTAAAACGACACAAAAGCCTTTCCAACGCGATATTTGTCTTTATCCTGAAGTAAAATAAAAATAAACAGACTTTAAAATAAAATTCTGACCCCAGATTCGGCTTCCTCGCCACAAAATACCCCCAAATCCATATTTTGTGCACTACAAAAGCAAAGTAAATCAAATACTCAGAACTTCATTTGCCCTCTCTGGCGTTGTGCAGAGAAGTATTGAAGGAGGATGTATCGTGCTTGTGCAGTGTATACAATTATGCATAAAAGGATGTAGAATGCTTTTGTGCGTATTTTTCTGTGCTTCTTGTTTTCGGACGGCGTTTTGAATGGGAAAAATGAAATTGAGAAGACTCTTTGCTCTTTTCCAATTTTGAGTGAGAGAGGAAAAATCCGGACAAAAATCTGAGCGAGCGGGCAGTGAGAGCAATCCCCGAAGTTGAAAATTGAGCTTTCTGTGGCTGATTTTGCACGGAAGCACTACAGGATGTGTCGTGCTTGCTGCAGAGTATTGAATACATTAGAAGGATGTATCATGCTTAGTGTTTACTTTTGCTGCTTGTTTTTGAATGGAGCTTTGAATGGAAAAATTGGGAATTACATTGACAAGGCAAAGGTGAAAGGACAGATAGAAAGATTTTTTGCATTTTTTAAGATAAAATTATGCAATATTTTTTCAGATAATATTTCTTCATGCAATTTGCCTTTTAAGATAAAAAATTTTTGAAGACAATTCGCATTCAAACAACAAAAATTCAGACAATTTACCGAACACCATTTATTTTTCTTTAATGACTTGTAGGTTAAAAGGTGCACCAACTGAAGACCCTGGCTTTCCAAAGGAGCTTTATCCTAATGATAAGCTCTGTCCGTCTTGCCATACCCAGAATAGAACCTTCGATGAAGAAAAAGTATTTGAGTATCTTGTGAAAGTATATTCCAACCCAGTGAGGACACTCCGGATGGAAGCGTCACAAAGCTAAATAGAATTAGATTTTAACAAATAAACATTGTTTCTAAATGGTCTTTTAATAGAATTGCAATAATCCTATAGCTCAGTAGGGTACGTTTATACTAATCATTCATTGAAAAAATAAAAATGACATTTGCTACTAATCACGTGTTGTCGTGAACACATTTTTATAAATCTTAATTATTTATTGCGTCATTTGTAATTATTTTATAGCATAACTGATAAGGGTGATAATGCAAGACAAGGTAATTACTATGTACATCTATTTATACCCGTATGCATAAGGTTTTTAAGTCGACTAACTAATCAAACCATTAGCTTAAGCAAAAACACTTAATTTAAAGTCTCTGGAGTAGGAATCTCATTAAATGGCCACTGTCTTTAAACCGTCGTTTTCAAAATGGCTCGCATTTATGTTCACTTTATTACTGATCATGTCCGATGGCTGCTTGGGTAGCTGGTGGTGGTTCTGGGGTAAACGGAAGAGATTTGATTAATTTATTCTAGAAAAACGGAATAAAAATGCACATTTTCATTAATTCCACAGGACCTTCTAAAGTACGTCTTTCAGACATTGAAGAATTAACCTTCAAGGAGGGGAAAATGACCACTGGACGAAGAAAAGACCCCATTCCACAACTAAACTGTATTGGGGGCACAGCACGCCACATGTTCAAGCCAGATGTGATAACTTGCTATAATAATCAAGGAAATAATCTTTATGGTTCACAGGTAAATAACATGCATTCCGATTTATTGACAATTCAGAGAAAAAGTTCAATTGTAATTATGAATTCACTAAAATTAAATTACAATTACGATTTCAGTGGGACTGTCAAGCTGAAATGAACAGCAGCTACAAGATTGCCTACTCCTACATATCTTGTGAAGGTTACGATTATCCTGAGGACCCTTTCGTTCTTGTAGGCTCTTGCGGGGTAACTGGAGACAAACGATTTAAATGACAATTTTATTGTATGTGCGCCACTTTTTTATTAGTCTACTTTTTCCAGTTGGAATACACAATCAATTTTTCATATCTTCACTTCCGCGACATTTGGAATCTCCCTGACTTACTCATTATATTTTTTTACTGGATACTTGCCTTAATTGCTTTGACCATTGGTTATAAATTTGTGGCAAGTCGTTGTTCCTCTACTATTCCAAAGCCAAACAGTAGTTCTTCACATCAACAGCGGCGCCGTCGACGCCTCCCTAACAGACATATAACAGATGCCAACATAATTAACTTGAATTGGAAATCTGAAACTATTGCTGCGGATGGTCCACTATCCACTTCCAATTCACCCACTGCTCTTGATAAACGTCGTGCTCCAGGCCGGACGGGTAGTTTCTGGTGGGATTCTGCCGGAGACTACTGCGACTCTACTTTGGCAGGAGATTCCACAGTGACTAGACACCCTTCTTGGGATTCTTTAGGAGAAGTAGGAGATGGGTTACAAATGGATTACCAATCTCATCCTCCTCTTGTTCCTTCACTTTCACTGTCTTCAAAACCCCAATCCTCCGTTTCATCTTTAAAGAGGAAAGATGAAGAAACCTTCTTGGCTATGCCTCCAGTTGAAAAAATGTCTGAAGAAAAGTTTGTGGGATTTGAAGAGACTCCCAATATAACTGATCCTGTTAAGCCTTCCAATTGAGTTAATTTGCAACCTCAATAGTGTCAATCATGCAGCTAAATCATTGGCTTTTGCTTAATAAAACTGCTTATCAAGAGCTTATCTACACAACTATCTGAACCTTTAACCGTCGTCACGTTACTATACTAATACTAATTGTAATTTAATTAAGCAACTTAAGTAATATGCGGCATAATAATTTGCATACACATTTTCATATGAATTGCATTTACGAAGCCAATGTTCCTATTTTTGTAAGCATACTGTTTAGATAATTTGTAGAAGCCGATAATTAACAATGAAAATATCCTTTAGCTCTGAAATCCTCCCTTCATTTTTATTCATCCTCCTTATTCACATCACAGAAATCTCTGGAATAAGTTGCTTCTGGAGTAAAAAGTCAGTTGAGCTAAAAACGCTAAAGATTTTGACATTTGAAGAAGGATGGGTCACTTCTACAGTGAGATCAGAACCCGTACCCCAACTTCAGTGTGTTGGAGATCCCTTTCGTTGTGAAGCTGCAGGTTTCAAAAGGATCACTTGCTATAATCCTAATCCAGAGACCAGTAACGAAGGTATAGATGGGGACCCAACTTTGAAGACGTCTTCTTTTTTTAAAAGCGTCTTTGGTCACTTCAAGGGTATTTACCATTCTGTCCTCTCAGGTTCAAAGTGGGAGTGCCATTGCAGAGTTGCCGGAGAAAAATGAAGCCATGAATTATAAACTTGGGAAGTACTTTATAAATTGTGAAGTGGACACGGAATGTCAAAAGTTGAATCCCGGTATTTCATACATAGTGAAAGGATCTTGTCATGTGAGAATAATTTAACTAATGGTGAAAGCAATGATCAAAACATCACTCTGAATTTTACTTTTTTGTTTTAGTTGCAATATTACATTGACCTAGACTTAAGAAAATGGTTCAATTACAAAACTCCCGTCTTGGTCCTGGCTCCCAAGTGTTTTATCTCCTGCAGATAAGCAAAGCAATGAAGAGGTTCATCAGTTTATAAAAAAGCAGAATCGAATGAGCGCCGCCATTACATTTTGCTCTTTACTGTCTCTTCTCCTATTCCTCACACTCGTTCTTGGAGCATGGATGGGCTACACTTTTGAAGATGAAGAATATTTCAAAGATGCAGTTATCGCCAGGATTAGAAGAAGGAATAGTAAAGCCTTGACTAATCATAAAAATTCGCAGAGTAATCATAAAACAAATGAAAACGGTTCCGGGGATCGTTATTATTCTACTTCAAAGTATCAAAAAGATATGAATCTGGATCGGTGGTTGAAAAATACGGAGAGGTTGCTGAGTGAGCTTCATGTACCGGATGCACAAGAATACCTTCAGAGAAATAATTGTAAAACAAAGAAGATTGTGATGTTGAAGAAATTGACATGATCAGTTAATAAATTGGTTAAATTAACAATTATTAACCTCCATAAGAAAATAAAAGCTAACAGCATAATTTGATTAATCATATAATTTTAATTTAGTTTTAAATTAAAGCAATACTCGCAATGCAATTCGCAATACAGTTAAGAATCGTCAACACTGTCCGTTTTTCAAATTTTCTTATTGCCCCAAAAGAGTAGCCAATTTCTGGACAAGATCGTAACATCATCATTCCCTGCTTACTTCTAACATACTCCTTCCAAAACATTTGGAACATTTCTCCATTTTTATGTGGAATGGCAGCCAGAGTTCCAAAAATGAAAACCAAAGCCAAAGAAAAAGGTAGAATCAGTGAAAGTGAAATGTAAAGAATTAAAGGCAGTCTTGAATACAACTTGAGCATTACAAAACCCCCAAATGTGGCGAGGACAACTCCCATTCCTAACAAAACACTAAGGAAATCCTCAACTGTAGCATTTCCCATCCTCATTAGAATTTCCAAAACACGAAAGAGTTTAATTGACGAAGAGAAAGTTAATTTCGTTGGAGAGCAGAAACTCTGATTGCACTCGTATAAATTATATGAAAGCATTTGAATCATTTCTACGTACATTTATCATCACCGTTACTAAATAAACTGTTACGGGAATGCAAGCTGATGCAACAAAAGCGTAGCCGAAACTTACAGCAAACTTTAAACTAAATTTGTACAAATGGGCTTGAGGAGTTCCTTCAAAATTCTTTAAAAATTTTAAAGCCAACCATTGAAATGGATCGTATTCGCAGAAAAGCGGAAGTAGAGAAAGGATAAAAGTGTAAGCCATCACTTGAGATGAACAAAATTGGTAGATAAATAATTCCTCAATTGGTGGAAATCCTTTTAAATTTAATTTGTTCCATTTCCCCGTATTCAAAGGTTTGTGGTACTTTCGAAAACATTTCAAAAGCTGAGGAATGGCATAGGTAAATTCTTCTGCATGTTTTGACAAGCTTTGAAATGCAGTGTGGTTTATACAAAGTCCTGTTAAGAAGAAGGCGTGATAGCCAAGTTGCTCTACTTCTTGAGTGAGATTTGGTTACATCTCCATTTCTTCCCCCACCGCTTCCTGATTTTGATGTCAGGAGAAAGAATATCCGTCCCAGTGTTACAAGTATGTGGGATGGAATGAAATTGGACATGAGAAACCAAGTCAAGTTTCCAAAGGAAATTGTAATCTGATTTTTATCATTTCGATAAAATATTTTAAAAGAACGATGCTTTTAAATTTAGGCCGGATGTGTCCAGATATGTTATGGGAATGGGGAGGAATTTCTGGAGGAATATTTGAGTTTTTAAACAGCCCTCTGTTAAAGACATGATTAGGTTCTACTTGCAAACTTGTCTGCTAAATGTTGCTTCATTATCTTTTATCGAACAGAAGGAATAAAACTTTCACCCTTTTTTTACCAAAGTTTGCGATACAAAGAATCGATGGTTGAAAAAATGAAGAAATGTTTTGACCATGAAACCGATCAATTCGATGTTTTTACATGAACTTTGTCTTTGTAAAAAATCGGTAATAATTCCAACCATATTAATTTACTAGTTGGTACAACTTTCACCTAAGCCACCCCGACCAAAATTGCACAATTTATTGTTTATCCTATTGATTTTTAACACAGGTTTAATTTGCTCTATGTAGAATAATATGTGTATTTGCTTGGTTTAATAAGAACACGAGTTTTATGGAAATACAAATCTATCAAGAAATTAATTGAAAATGCCTGAAATAAAATTATAGTTACATATATCAAATAGCATTTACTAGAAATAAAAAGTCAATCATGAAAATATTGTCTTTATAATTGGTCGAATAAAAAACTAAAGTACACATCAGATTAATCGAATGGGAATACACTAAACCAAATGGGAATTTATGCTATTTAAAAAGTTGTATGTGCAGCAGACAGAGCTTTTCATCATATATTCATTAAACCTTACAAGCATTGCTTATAAATTGCCAATTACACTGGACATTCAAATGGATTCTATGTAATTTGCAAATTGCATTAAGAAATTGTGAAGAAACAGCGATCAGGAGATGAAAATTAAGTTCTTGTCAGTTTATGCAAAAGAGAAAGGAGAAACAAAATGCAAGTTGAGTTCACAAATGGTCAACTTTATTTACAGTAGTCTAATACACGATTAAAATTTATTTTACAATAGAATAACCATTAAGTTTAATCTAATCGTAATCATAAATAAAGGTCTATATATAATGGTACCAGTCTCCAGTTCAGTTTTTCAATTCGATTTCTAAAACAGTCAATCAATATTTCTGCAATTTTCAATGATTATACATTGTAAAAGTATACGTACTAATAGCAGCTCTAATTACTAATTGTAATAAAATTAGCTTGGTAAAATCAAAGTGGGAAATAAAATGCAATTTGCAAACACGCTTACCTAATTATAATTTAGTTGAAAACATGTACATATAAATATTAGAAGAAAAACAGGTTGATGATCACAAAGTTGCCGATAAAACGTTAAAAATAATCGATAATGGTAAGAAAAATAATTGTACACGGTCTACGTGTAAAATAATAAAAAGAGTGACAAGAAATTTAAAATTCGTTTTTAAAAATAAGACATTTGGTGAGATGATTTGGAAAAATTTCTGAAAGAAATGACATAGGATAAAAAATAAAATAAAATTTTTGTTATAAATTAAAATGAACATTTTTAGTTCAATATAGCGTATATAGTGTTTATCTTCGGTTAAGAGAGCGAATCAATTTCATCGTCTTCTGCATTAACGGAGCCTTCTTTGGCTTGATAACTTGCTGCGGCACCTGCCCTCGGTTCCCTCTCTCTGGAAACTGAAGGGGCTGGAGCGTGACCAGCACGAGATCCTGGTGCGATAATAACGGAGGCTTCTTCCACAACTACTTTTGTTGGGTCGCCGGAAACTTTTGGGTTGTTAAATCCGACGCTAGCGCTTGAAGAGACACCACGCTTGGCTCCTTTCTCTTCTTTTAGTTTTAACGTTTTCATACCGTTTTTAATCTAGAAACGGTGAAATATATGTTTAAAGTTTTTGCATCAGTTACATACAACGTAGTGAAAATCTTAAAAGTATACATACCGTTTGAGCCTTCTCTCTGTTAAATCTAGGACCAGAAGTTCCTGTATCAACATAAGCCAGCTTTGTTTTTCTTTCAGGTTCTTTTACTTCGTATTTTCTTTTCATTTGTTTCTAGCGCTTGAAGAGACACCACGCTTGGCTCCTTTCTCTTCTTTTAGTTTTAACGTTTTCATACCGTTTTTAATCTAGAAATGGTAAAATATTTGTAGATGTTTAAAGGTTTTGCATCAGTTACAATGTAGCGAAAATCTTTAAAGTATTCAATGTATGTCATACCGTTTGAGCTTTCTCTCTGTTAAATCTAGGACCAGAAGTTCCTGTATCAACATAAGCCAGCTTTGTTTTTCTTTCAGGTTCTTTTACTTCGTATTTTCTTTTCATTTGTTTTGTTATAAGGTCAAACTTTCGTCTTTGTCCGTCCTTACATCTCTAAAAAATCATTGAATTTTAGTGTTATCTTGCAGATTTGTATGATTTGATTTCTACTAATGTAGAATATTAGTATTACTTCGTATAGGTCCCTCCATGACTCCATTTCTTGTGGGGTTTCTCTCTTAAAGTCTCGGTTACAGTGAAATTGCCAAAGCTCGTCAGTTTCTCCTGCAAAAATAATACAGAATTGACTTTACATATATTTTGGAACATTTTAAAATGAATTTTGTGCAGCGTTACTCACCAATTAAATATTCGTTGTATGACTCAATGTCCATTAACTGCTGTGGCGTAGCGCGTTCCAAAGCAGGTTTTAGTATGTCATACGGGATCCCGCCCGTGTAAGCCAACTCTGAAATGTTGTCCTTAATGACTTGCATACACATATCGTAAAGTGTGGGGACTTCCCCTCTACGGCCTGTTTTCACTCCAGAGAAAACCTTTGATCTACGAGCATTAAATTAAAATTTCCAATTCAAAACTTATTGTCACTTTTCAAACAATTATTACTATGAATTACCTTGCGCTCCTGCTGCTCAGCATAGTACTAATATCCTCTCCTTCATCCGTCATCATTCCTCCACTCCGTCCATAATCTTCTTGTTTGTTATCCGGAAAACTATGAACAGGATAATCTACTTGTGAAATCCGTTTTCCCAGCAAATACGGGAACTGGTTTGCTCACTGGCTCGATAATGTTGACAATGTTTTTTCTGCTTCCGCTACTATTTCTACTCCTTTTACTTTCTTTCTCCGATTCTCCTCTGTCCTTTGCCTTTCTCTTTTCCCTTTCCTTATCACTGTTACTACTGCTGCCCTTTTGAACTTGAAGATGATTTAGAAGATACAACGGGCACCGAAGGCACAGCTGCATTCTTAGTCCCTTTTGTATCTAATGAACCCAATACGTCCCCAAAGCTGAAGCCGGCGGATGAATCAATCTCCTCTTTAATTACCAACTTCTTTGAAGAAGACGAAGATGATGATGACTTTTGTTTGCTTGAACTTGAAGAACCGGAAGCACTGCCACTGCTTCCATTACTATTGCGGTGGTGGTCATTATCCTTACTCTTTTCCTTATCGGAAGATCGGTGGTGTTTATCTGACTTGGATTTTTTACTAGAAGAATGAGATGAAGAGGTTGTGGTGGTGCCACAATCTTCCGTAGAATTTGAAGACTTGTTTTTACTAGAAGAGTGGCTACTGCCACTGCTCCCATGTTCTGAAGTCTTTTTACGTGAAGATGAGGAACTACTGCTATGACTATGGTGATGACTACTTCGATGGTGATGCTTATCTTTTTCCTTATCGGAGGACGATCTTTCTTTTTCTGACTTATCTTTGGACCTTTTACTTGAGTTTGACGAAGAACCATTACTACTGCTGTGGTGACTACGACGGTGGTGGGACTTTTCTTTATCTTTTTCCTTATCATGGTGGTGGTGATTATTATGATGATGATGCTTTCTCTCCTTCTCTTCATGTTTCTTTTCCGGTGGGGGCGGTGGTGGAGGCAACGACGAGGGTGAAGGTGAGCGGTGTTTGTTCGAGTGGGAGTGCGAATTCGAATTCGTGCGTTTTGTGGATGAAGTTGAAGAGGAAGGAGATCCAAAGCGTATTTCATCGTTAAAATCATCATCTTCAACATCGTGATTAGACAAAGGTAAGTTATGCTCTTCTTCAGATTCCTGATATTTATCACGATTTTTGGTAGCTTCATCATGATCTAACTGATCCTGATCTGAAGAACTTCCACCACCACTACCGTTTCCATTGACCATCATCATATTGTCAAAGTCCGTCATCAATACAAAGGTTCTCTTCGTCCAGTTCATCACTACCGTTTATTTCAGGCTCTTCTTCTTTAATTTCACTTTTAACATTTTGAAGAGAAGGTTCAGACCCTGAATCTGCTTCTTCAGCACCGCTACTCGAGTCCGTGTCCTCATCTTCTTCAGATTCCGATCGAGGTTTTTGTTGGGCTTCCACCATTTTCTTCCAGCCCCGGACAAGAGTTTCTCGCAGCTTGTCCTACTTTCCCTTCATTTCGACTTAGAGAGTTGACTGTGCGGCCAATTCCCGTTTGGGAGAGGACGTCAATGGTTATTCGGAGCCGAGAGAGTCTTCCTAGGTAGTGGAGCAACTAGAATTGAAATAAAAGCTAAGTTTAACTATGTATATGAACTATGCATTTGTATTCGGGTTAATTTAGTCATAATCATCAGTACGAACGTAATAAATCTTATTCAACACTCTCAGCAACTGCTTTATAATCAGTTTAAACTTTAACACATTATCTAAACAAACTGCGCTAATGTAATAGAGTAAACTTAAACTACGCAGCATTCACATTACATTCCATTCTACAATTAGCCAATTTTACACGTTTGCGAAAATCTAACTAAATCAAGCCAATGTTAATTTTCATTAGTTATTTAATCTTTATATTGGTGTGCTCACCCTGTCGTCAGTGACTCCTTCTTTTTTAAGTTTCTTCTGACAATGTAAAATCACTTCAACCACTCTGTCGTCTGACATATTATCACCCTTTCCAGTATTCTTCCGGTAAATCACAAAGGCCACACTTTTCTCTATATTACAGGATATTTAAGCTATTTACCTAATTGCAGAATCACGATATTTAAATCCTAATTTTAAATGCACTTTCTCCCCATTTAAGCCAACCTTGTTCCTTATACTTGTATCAATATTTGTTTAAGGAACACCTGCAAATTTAAATGTAGCAGGACTTATTATGATGATGGTAAATAAGGATCCTGTAATGTTTAAAAAGTACGCATTTTCATTATCAGTTAGATCATCAGTGTGTCTTCTTGTGCAATAATAAATAACAATACATTTGGCTTAGGATTGTACTTGAGAGAGTTTTGAGTTTAATGTTGCCGATACATAGAAAAAAACTCGTGTAAAAAGAGAGCTCATGTGTAAAGAAAATGTTACATGAAATGTGTACGAATATAAAATCTGTGTGAAAAATTTTATATTCTACGGTGTAAGTGAAGGCATTATAAAGAGATGTATGCGGATATGTTACAGTTAGAAAAATGTTACTGTAAAAATTATATTCCTTGCTATGTAAAATCTTTTGGGTTTTAATTTGTCTCGTGGCTTTTTAGGTAAATTTGGGTTTATTGAAGAAGATCATGACATTAGCATAGCAGCTGATGGGATAAGGAAGACGATGCGAGGTAATGATGAAAGATGAGGATCAATAGATTAATAGATTCATGTAGGATTTAGTTTTGGGGCAAGGTGGGATAGCTTAAAATGATGATGAACCAGAGAGTTTTTCTTAATTTTCAGAAATTAAATCAGATTTGCATGTTTGCTTGCTAAACTGCCAGTCAACCTGCATTACTTCATCTTTATGTAATCATAATTAATGCATAATAATAAGCTGTATTCCATATTTGAACCAATAATTGATGCGACAGGACAAGTATAACAAAGCGTCGCTTACGATTAACAAGTTACATAAATTTCCTCAAGTTTTTAAATGCAAAAGGACTTCGTTTAGCTTTACAACGTGTAAAAAGGACTCACGATGACATGAAATGTGAATTAAAATTGCTAATTTAAACAGGCTCGAAAATAATTCATTTTCCTCATGAAAATTTTTAAAAATGTTATCCGAACAGTGACCGTAACAGCATTTTTGGATTTCCTTCCGGGATATGAGAAGAATGACACGTAACCTGATGATGCAAATCTGTATTTTTTTCTCCCACATAAATAAATTTTAACTAAAAATGGGGTGTATTGGAAGAAAATGGGCCATGAATTAAATAAATTAAATCTATTTTTTTAAAATCTTTACTATTTCATGCACAAAATGATTCAGTTTACCAAATCGTTTGCATCATTCTCTTGTTTATCGTCACGCGTGTTGTTATCCACACCTTTAGCAAATGAGGAAGGAAGGAAAAAGTTTGTTAAGATTTTCATTCAGAAGTTAGCGTCCTTTCAAGTGCGACTGATGTCACTCCTGTAGCCTTTTGTTATCCAAAATAAGTCTTTGCGGTTAGATTTTGACAATTTCAAAATCTTTCAGGATTTTCATTTGTGGTTTTATCAAAATCAAGCTTCTTTAATTTCTTTTACAATGTTCAGGTTTAGAGGAAGACTAAAACATTGTTTGCAGTTATTAGTTTTTATCCAATTAATGTTAAACTCCGTTAGGATAGGTTTATGCAAAGAATCATCAGATCTTGAAGATAAGCAAATTACCAAATTGCTAATGGAAAGGTTGAAGGATGACGTAACAGCAGATTCAATTGCATCTCAAATCCTCCAAGCTCTGGAAGGTAATCAATTAAGCTATTCTGAAGTGTAAACTTTTATACACGTGTTCAATTTTTAAAAAACATTTAAAAATTATTTTAAGCTGGAGAATACTCAACAAGCAAAGACTTTCCAGCCCTTGATTCTGAACTTGCCCCGGATGAGTTCATTTCAAAATCTGCTGAAGCCGTTTTAGCATCAAAAACATTGACTAAACCACCATCCCATGGTCAAAAGAGAAAGTCAAGGAAGAAGAAACCTTCTAGGAAAGATGCAGCTGCCATGTCACTTTATGATCTCGTTGATTCAGAAATGACCAGGGAAGGCTCTCTTCTTCCAATGAAACGCAGTATTGATCAAGCGCAAAGACGGTTAGGATGGGGTGGCTGGGGTCATCATATTATTCGACATCATGTCCTTCCCCATGTTTTTGGCCATCACGGTCCACATCAATTTTATGTTCGGAAGCGAAACAAATTTTACCGATTGAAGCATCTTTTTCTTACAACTTTGAAAATTTTAAGACCTGTGATAATTAGCAAAGTTTTATTGAAGAAACAACTTATAAGGGCAAAATGTCCGTATCCTTAGACGGCTCAGCGTTCTGTTGAAATCTGCTCAACTTCTTTATGTTATTAAAGAACTTGGATATAAATGGTTTGAGCAGCCGAAAGTTGTTGTTGTAAAGGGCACAGATCATCATTATCATCATGGGCATGATCATCATCATGGCTGGGGAGGATGGCAAAATTCAGCTGGATCCGCTCCAGAACAAACCTGGGCACAACCTCCTGGTCCTCCTCATCAACCAGAACATTCCTGGGGAAGCCCGCCAGCAGGTCCAGACCAAAATTGGGGACAGCCTCCTCCTTCTGCCCATGAACAAAATTGGGGACCACCACCACTCTCCCCCGGAACATAACTGGGGACATCCTCCTCCTTCAGATCAAGCTACACAACAACAATTTCATTATCAACAACAGTATGAACAGCCCCCGGAAGGATTTCAGTTTCCCCCTCCGCATCCTCCACCTCATGGTGGACAAGGAAGACAAATATTAGGTTCTCCTCCTTTAAATGAGTATAATTATGAATACGCACCAGCATCTCCTCCCCCACCTCTTCCCCCACAAGACGATACCACTCCATCGCCTCCGCCACAACTTGATTCCCCAGCGTCATTGCCTTACATGGTAAATTACTCTGAAGATGAGTCGCAGCAGCAAAGTTCCTAAACGTATTTCTTTTTAGCAAAATGTGATGTTATAAAAATGTATCTTCAAAAATTATTACATTTTTTGTTTTGTTTACTTGTATACTACATGTTATTACTAATTGAATAAATCACTCAAAATAGTAAAATTCCACAAAAAAAATAAATGTAGTTTATTTCATGTCATAACTTGCTGGTTGTGTTAAAGTAGTAACGTGCTGTCCCAACTAATGTTTCTGATTGAGTTTTATTTGATATACATAATCAATCACACAATAATTAATGAGATTAGAATAATGAAATGGAGAAGATATAGTTATAGAATTGAGCCAGTCATCACTTCACCTAAAAAATAAAATGAGTCACTTATTTCCACAGAAAACCTACCAAGAAATCCTATTTTTGCAATTATGTAATGCATTGCTTGTATTATATGGATGCACTTTGCATATTGCAAAAATTATGTCGTAGCATCTTACATTTTTCTTTCTTTAGCCGGTTAAATTGTTGACAACAACATATAATAGTCTTTTGTCGTCCACTTGACATGGTGGCGTCAACATGCATATGATTATAATCGTTTTTTTAAGAACTTGCATGAAAACTCGTTACTTCCTTTTGAGTTTGTCAAATATCTAAGTTAAATAGATTCATCTCCCCAATTTGTTCCTTTGGCGAGATGACTCTAGACAAGCTCCACGCATCCACACTCGCCACCGCATTATTATAAAGATTTTACTTGGCTCACTGCTGCTGCACCCACAACATTAATAATGGAAAAGGAATATTTTTAAAAATATGACAAAACGGATATGACAAGTTCCGTTCATTTATCAAAGAAGAAATAAAAATTCTAAGGTTCCCTTTCAAAATTGAATGCAAATATTGCTCCCTTTCTTT
>JAANSO010002009.1:0-14734 GCA_036507315.1 Lepidocyrtus fimetarius | reverse complement strand
CAGGTCGTTCCATTAAAATAGAGCTCTTCAAGTTATGAGAAAGGCTGTTTTGAGAGTTATGAAATTTTGTAGTCGACTTCCCTCATAAAATGCATTTTATTTATTCCACTTTTCCTTCGGAGACCTATTTTTTCATTTTTTATCACACTGCAGCTGGGTATCGCTTTCGCGAAGAGATTCTGTTTCATGCGAGCTCCGGTGAAAGTTGATTGCAAAGTGGGTTGAAAATGGGATTTGAGACCTGGTCTCAACCTGTCACCTACTTCGGATTCAGCGACGCATACAAAATTCCTAAAAATGTGGTAAAATATGCGATACTTTCTCCAAAAATAAAACAAAAGCAATTTCATCCTGAGCTCTAGTGGTTTTAGAAAAAGAAGAAAATTGTGATCTCTTATGTTGAATAAAACCTCAAAAGTTCGCAGGTGGAGACTGAAACGATCATAATAAAAGAGAAAGGAGCACAATGGGATATGTAAAACTGGATGAGTTGTGAATTATTTCGTAAAAACTGCACACTTTACATAATATTGCGAATGACGCAAGTAAAGTTTTGTTTTAAAATTATTGAACTAGCTTATTGCATTTATTTTTGTGTATATAAATGAAGTAGGAGGATGCACATTGAGCAAAAAATATTTTTTCTATTCGTAGATCTTGCAAAAATAACAGTGACGTGGAACAACGGAGTATTACGTATAATACGGACTCTAAACTAAATTACGCAAGAAGATGGAAGCCCTTCGTGAAATTCGCTTTTGCTAATTTAGGACATGAGCCACTTTCATGATTTTCTGCTCTGTTTACTCTTCTTCAAAAACTCTGGATTTTTAACAGCAATGTTGGATGCTGATTTTTGTTTGCATTAGAATGAGGTAAGTCTAAAGCTTTTTTAAATTAAATTGGAATTTAAGCTCAGGGACAAATTTGATTAGGAACTTTGAGGGCTTATTACGTAGTTTTATTTAATATTTTGCAAAAAGGAGAAAAAATACATTTGAAGGCACTACAGACCTCGTTATGTGACTTTTTATGAAGCTTTTATGAATTTGGGTTCACTGTTCCTTAATGATAGCAATAATAATTTGGAATGCGCACTTTTCATAGCAGTAATGGATCCTTGACTCTCGTGTTTGACATTTTTCAAGCCTTTATGAGGAAGTGTATGCTCAAAATTATTATTTTCTTCGTTTTATCACTTTGAAAACTTCAGAGGTTGCAATATTTTAGGTCTTTGAGTGCAATGTAAGTTTTCGCTATTTTATTTGCGCATAAAAACGGGAATGCTTTCTTTCAAATTGTTTGCCTTCCGGTTTAGGACATCCGGATGTCTTAATGAGCTACATCACAAAAAGCAAAAAACGAGTTTTCGTCTCTTCACTGTAATAACGTTGGAAGCGAAATAGCTTTTTCCATAGAATTCTTCCCTTTTTATTGCAAAAAAGTTGTTCTCTTGGCACAGATTTGCACAAAACTAGTACAATTGTTGTCAGGAAGAAATCCTATGGTGCCATAAGGTGTAAAATTATGCTATTTGACGCCGTATGAATTTTACCGTTCAAGGGTTTATTTTTCTCCTTTTTTATTTTTCCTCTAATTAAATAATTGGATTCTGGTGCAGTAAGTAAAAAAGTGCATACGAGATTTTTAAAATTGCCTTTTTACGTTTTTAGCTTTTAAGCTAACAAGGAGATATTTAATGACATCCGGAACTCACATTTGACTTATTCAATCTCCTTCAAAGTCCAAATTTTCCTTTTACGTCTTTTATGCTTTATTAAGCATTGGAAAAGAAAAGGCTTGAAATAAGGAAGGAAAAGGGGATCAGGATGAATAATGCAGTAATGATATGCAGAAAGCACTCTGAAAACATTTGTGAGCTTCGGTAAAAAGAAAACTTCGTTTCGATGCTCATGTCAGCTCCACTTCCTTCGTTTTAAAATTGCTTCCAGCCCATTATGAACGGCGTTGATCTTATTCCCTTCTTTTTCCAAAGAAAAAGCTGAATTTGAAAGTAAACTCCATACTTCCTTCAAGCAAGTTACAAAATGTCCGAAATAACCAGAAAAGTCGAGCTTCGTAGCTTCTGGACTCCCTTTGATGTCTGCATATTTTAAAAGCATCAGCACACACACCTGCAGAATATAAAGCGAGATGTTGCAGTTAATAGTGCAAGAATTTTTATTCATTAAGCAGTTAACCTTTGCATCTCCCACATCAATTATCTTGCATAAAAAATAATGAGACGGACATACGTCAGTATGCACGTGGACGAAAAAAATTTTCAGCCAGTTTAAATAAAATTCTTGCATGAAATTATCAGTTAAATAATGCAAATTGCAGCTTTTAGACAATTTTGGAGCGGTTAATAATTTAGTCAGAAAATGAGTCCAGCACGAGTTTCCTGAGGAAAAAGATTTTTATGATGGTTCCCCATGGCAAAAAAAAGTCCTGGAAGAAGAAGGGATGAGGAAAATTTATAGAAAAATACAGTGGACATTATTTAAAACCTTTCTAACTAGATTGCCTACTTCCTGTGCTTTTCCTTCAATTCATTTTTAATAAATGAATAAATAATATTTTGTTAATTTTTTAAGCTAAAAAATTAATTTGTTGATGTGTTGACTTTTTTGCACATTGGAGTTCTGAGACTGGGAACATTTTAAAGAAGAATCCAGAAGCTCTCTGCAAGGGTCTTTGCAAAAACTTGGCACGGCTATTTGACCCAATTTACGGACGTATATCTACAAAGAAATGTCCTAAAAAGAGAGCTTGTGCAATAATATCTCACTGATTTTCCCTCGTGGCATTTCTTCTCTTCCTTTCTCACAATCCACATTTTCCAAGTAGAAAGGAATACACATATTCTTTTCTTACAAATGCTTACGGTAAACCAGCTCTGTTAATGGCTAGGAAAACATTTGATTGCTGTATCTTGAAAGAAATCAAGTATTTTTACGTTTCTCGTGTGAATCTATTGATTATTCTCCCATTCACTTCCAACACTGCAAGTGAACTAGAAAATGACCCCAATCCTAGATGATAATAGCTACGTTTTTTTATTTTGAGCAATTTCTACTTTCCTCTTTAAAAACGTAGGCGCTTTTTCTGTATTGCTTTGCAAAACAGCAGTCATCATCATTTGTTGAATAGAAATCTTACAAGCTCCTGTAAATGAGCTACCACTCCACCAATTATTTACCGGAGTTGAGCAACCTCCTTTCCTGTAACCTACAGAGGTAGCTTACAATTATTTGAGATATTGATCAGAGAATCAAAATGAAACTGCGCAATTATCTGAAAGAAGTGTATTGCAGAATAATAACGGTTTTGTTAGGTGTTTTTAAGAAAGCTGCTCTTTTTGCTCTGCAATTTATTAGAGTGGATGATGCTCAAGGGGGCGCTTATGATACCTCACAAGTCTTTTCCCAAGAAAGCAATTCAGCGATACGCAATGAAGTTGTGGAAAGTTCGAGAAACGTGTGATCAAGGCAGGGGTTCAAGTGGAAACTTCTCAACACTTCCAAAATTTCTTTAAAACTTTGTCAACTTTTTCCCTTGCCACCACTTTACTTTGTTTTATGCTCTTTGAATTCAACGGAATGAAAAATTGGGGCAATCATCTTTCCTCGTAAAATATGAATTTTACAATACCTGTGAACCAAGTATAAATTGTAGAAATTGCAGTTAAAAACCACGGTGAAGCCCTTTTCTATCATAAAAATGTAAACTTTAAAGACATTTTGGAGAAATTTTGGTAAAGGTAATTACAGTGAGAATTACGGAGTTGTGGTTTTACAATTGTTAATTTCGTTTTTATTACACTTTTTCTTTCACCCTTTTCATAATTACTTTTAAAAACTGTAATTTTAACTAATTACGTTTGTTTCACACCTTTGTTTAGACTAGAAAAAGGGTTGAGTGCAAGTTAAAATTTGGCTGACATATTTCTTAATTACTGCTTTTGCCAGTATTTATTTTAGTCTGGAATTGTAATTGCTTAAGCTCATAAAAAGAGGGCTGGTATTGTTTTCGACATAATTTCCCAGCATATGTTCTTTAAGAAAGCTAATATTTCAAAAGGCGGTACAAAAAATTATTTCCGTCGTAATGTGTGGCTTTTATTGTAATTTTTCATCCCAGAGCAAAAAATAGCCAAAGACAGTTTTATTTGCTTTTTGTTCATTTTTTCATTCATTCTGACAATGAGAAAAAAGAAAGGAAATACAAACTGACACGATTTTTTGTACAGAACTAGACCAAGATAATAATTATGAAGGATGTTTTTATGTAATGGGTTGGGCTTTAAGAGAAAAAAGGAGAGTCGCCACACAGAGAATGTTATTAGAGGATCGATAATGTGCATTATTATAGCTTTTTTATGGCTTCCTTGCTGGAATCACGAATTACATGTTTATTGCTCTGTAAAAGCAAAAAGCCCTTTTTTTGTAAAAATTGTAAAAATATTTCTAATTTTAACATTAAGTAAAAGTTGCAAAACTAAAAAAGTTCAAAAAGTTTCAGTTTTACCACTCGACCCAGTTCCAGAAATTGTTTTAAAAGAACTTTTTGCATATGAAGAGTGCTTGCTTTGTGTCTTCCAGTCTCGTGGTTACTGGAAATATGTAAACAGGGCGAGACAGAGTCAGTCAAGAGAACAAAAAGAATTTTCTTGTTATGCAAGAGTGGATAGGAGTAAATTTTCTATTCTCGTAAGTAAAAAGGCGGTGGTGGCGACACTCATTCAGGACCATTTTCCCCTTTGGAATTCTTTTTCTGCTTTTGTATTTTTTGATGCGTGCAAGCTACAAGGCTTTGTTAAGAAAAGTCAAAAAGTTGAATAAGTTGAGCTGTTGAGGTTTTCATAAGTTACAAAAGCATTTTTAGAAATTAGAAAGCTTTATAAGGCTTCATATGAAAGAATAGAGCTTAAAATCTCCACGGAAAGTGTGGTTTTGGTTTCAAACAAATGAAATGGTGATGATGATATGTGGAGTAAAAACGTCTTTAAGCAATCCTCCGATGATTAAAAAGTAAAAATAGTTCATAAAATGTTGAATTTGATGAGTTGAAGATCTCTCTAAAACCCTGCTTGAATAATGAATGTTTCATGAGAGGAAATGGGAAATGCCTTGGAAAATTGTGGCTCCTTTTAAGGGACTAAAAGTACTTTTACGATAAAAATTTTAAATTAGGAACTTTATGGCTTTCTCATTAAATTCTCAGGATTAAAGTTGGAACAAAAAATGTTTTTATTTTTAATGGTGTAGAAATTATACAGTTCCCACAAAACAGGAAGAAGTTGCGTGTCAAAAGTTCTTCAAAAAAATTTAAAAAGGTAAATTTAGAAATTCCTTTGAAGGAAATTAGAATGACTTGAAAGGTGTCAGGTAATAATTACCTGTGGAAATTACTGATTAAAAATATAATTATGGGAAGATATGATCCTCCTTAAAATGAAATGTTGACAGAGCATTAATTAACAAAATAAGTTATTAGCGTCCCACTGTGTGATAAGTAATCCAGGTAATCTAGTGACCTTATCTCTCGGACTTTTACTCAGAAAGGAAAACAAAAATGTTTTTCTTAGGCTTTGGCACAAGCACAAAGCTCATTTGAAATGTTTTAAAAATAGCCTTGTCGGTTGGAAAATGTTAACAAAAACGGTTTTTAAACAAAGATATCGGCAAGGATAGCTCCGGGTTTTAAAATTTCAAGAGTTTTGGGTTTGAAAACTTTAAAAATGAAAAATTAATGAGAGCTCAGAGATGATGAGAAGTAGGAAAGGATGGGACGAGCAAGCAAATCTCGAAACCTCATAAATTAAGGATGTTGGGGTAAGATTGAGAAGGGACCCTGCTGGGATTTAAGACCTCGTTCTGTCGGCAACGTGGGTAGGGAACTGAAACAAAAATGTTTTAAGCAGCGTTGAGCTTTGTTATGTGATCCAAAATAAATTTTTTCTCAAGAAATACAAACTCCAGTATACAATCTTGAAGATTACTTTTCATTTTTTCCTCCTCTCTTTCCTTCTGTAGAAAAAAAACTGATTGCTTTGAATAAAAACCTTTTGGTTTGAAATGATCCTCTTGGGAGAAAAAGTGATGAAGTGCACTGTCCAGTTTTGAAGACACTGAAGGATTTCATTAGAACAAAACAAAGTCAATTTTAAAAATCGATATCGGCATTTACATTGTCCATCTGTGCTTTGAAATCCACAAGTACCTGAAGTTATCCTCCTCGATATTTCATTTCTTCAGGAAAGGATTTCTGTTGCAATGAAGATCTGTTTGGGTACTTTCAAAGTACCCCCGCGACGCTACCGGCAAGTGGAGAAGAAATCCAGGGCCGGACCCCGAAGGGGCCGGGCCTTTTCAAACGCAGAACAAATTTTTGTGTAAGGAGTGCGTTAGTTTTCTATAATCCTTTAAATAAACTGATATTTTTTTCAGTTTTTAAAATTTTCAAGCGGCCTTCGGCCGCGAATATTCGGTAATTGTATTTAAATCACGTTTAGCTCTTAGTTTTTCAGGGTGGGCTGTCGGTTTATGATAAAATTTCACACATTAAAGATTTAATTAATAAAATTTACCTTATTGTAAAATAAAATGTAAATAACTTTGTCCTAAAATCGCGAATTCAACGGTGCTCTGCATAAAATTCTCTACGGCCATCCCGAACACCAAGTTTGGTCTTCTTGATGGCTACAAGAATTCTTCCTTAAAATTTTAAGTGGCCTTCGGCCGCTGAATTGCTTCGTAATTATTCATATTTTATGCAATTTTCGAAAGATTGGTGTCTCAAAATTAAGTTTTACGACGAAAACCAACTGTTTTCATAAAAACCAAGGTTGATAAAATTTTTGCGATTTTTTCAGTCTCTATTTAAGATTTTAAAAAAATATACACAATTTTATGGTCATCATGGCAAAGTTTCTACATTCTGAATTAAGGTTCCGCCAGGGCCGGGCCGAGTCACGCGGGGGCACTGGTACTTTAAGTACCTTTTCTACATCACCTTTCTCAACTTTTTTAAAGGAAAAACTGAAAGGCAAAACAAAGCCGAATTTTCTTACCAGAAGGTAGTCTTGCTGGAGAAGAAGTGCGAGCGTGAGCTCTGTAACATTTTCCTTAAAATCTTTCATTTTTTATTGACGGTTTCATTTGTGGAATTTCAAACTGAACTAGTGAGTGAGTTAAGCGTTTTTAGTAAATCCATAAGGATTTATTCAGTTTTACCTAAAAAGCAAGATTTTAAATGTGGAGTAGATAAAACTATTTGCAAATTTGTTCAGAATGAAGGAAATTTGGCACAATATTTTTTTATTTATTGGTGAAGTGTTTTTTAAATGAGTTTTGTTCAGTGTCCGAGTGTTTTCAACAATTTAATTGAATTGGAAGAAATTAAATAAGGTATTGGCACAAGTTCTGATAACCGTGTAAACTGATTTAGTCTTAAAGAATTAGTCCGGTCTTTAATTATAAAATAATTTTGACTGGAACGCGCTTACATAATGTAGGTCTGTTTCTTTTAGAGTTAGGTAACTACATCAAATTTCCTTTTTAATGCTCCTTTTTAGTTCCGTTTAATATATTGAAACATAGTTTTCAAAGATAAAACTTTGCAAAAATAACATTAGGAAGGCATTTGTCTCCAAATCTGACATACTTAAATATTTTATTTCAGCTATATTTCCGGGAGAAAGAGAAAAATGTATCCTTTTTAAAACTATCCCCGTCGTCTTCTCTTCCTTTGCCAATTTTTCACTTCTTTTTAAGGAATTCACCTTCCGGATCCGCCAGTTCCGAGTTAAGTTGAGGGAAAGTGATAAAACAGAAAAATAGATAAAAAGGGAGTTATCTCATTGGAAAAATAAACTAAAGATATATGCAATTCGGTGTAGAATTTTGGCAGATAATTTTTTGTGTGGCATTTTCTTAAACAAGAGGCATACGGTGAGGTAGACAACTCAAAAGACAAAGCAACTTCACAAGTTAAATTTTTGAGTTTCTTTATTCAATGAAACTTTTTCTGTGTTAAATTCTCTCGGCGTATGTCTCAAGAGAAAACTAAAAGAAATAGACACGGAAGGTAGTGACAGAAAAGAATGGGGAAAGTATCTCCGGAATTCCGTAATCAATCTTAAAACTCTTTTTTATTTTATCCAGGAATATGTGTTAATGAAGCGATCCCAAAAAGAATTTTTTTTCTAAAAAAGTTTCTGGCGAGGAAGTAGTGAAAGTAAATTACTAGACAGAAGTCTTTTAATTGAAAAAATCAGATGCGTACGAGGAGGCATATGTGTTTAGAATTAGATTGATTTTTACAGTAAATCAGCCACGGACGGAAACTGAATTTAAATCACTTGCGAAGCTACAAAGTTTAAATTAAGGAAGATGTTTGAAATAATTATTTCTCGGGGATGAAGCGTTCATTCAACTTTCAATAAAGAAAGAATGATTTGTATTCCAAAAAGCTATTTAAAATAGTTTAAAATAGGGAGTTTAACTTTGCAAAAAAACCTTAAATTTAGTGTTAAATATTTAAACGAGAAATGATAGTTTAAATACTTTATTTTTGCTTTGTTTCAGAGTCCGTCGTGCTAGAATCGGATTTGCAGAACGTTTTAACGAGGAAAATCCAGTTGGATAAGAATAAATTGAAAATTTAAAAGGTGAGTTTTGATTTCTTTTATTTTTAAAATATTTTAATTTCTATTTTAGTAATCTAAAACGTAACAACGTTGTACTCACACAGATTCAACAAAGCTAAAAATATCGGAAATGGCTTGAAATAATTCATTTCTTGGTGTAATATCCTAGTGGATATCTTTTTGCTCTAGTTTGCTTTAAAACTGTTGAATTGAAGAAAGCATGCTTACTGGCCTGTCCACCTTTTACTTTAGAAATTTTAAAAGTGAAAATTACATTTTTCATTTTATTCTTCTATTTTTTGGAACACTGGAACGTATAAATCAGAAAATAGATTTGCACGGTTGGTTTAACCTGGGCTGATTGCCATTTTTTCAAACGCCGGATACGCTTCATTTGCCGTCCTTTTCCTTCAGAAAAATCAAAAGGGACGATGGGTTATGGAAAATATTAGCGGAGCAAAAACTCTACTAGTCCGAAATGAAAAAGCAGTAGCGTTGTTCTTTGCATGACCGGTCAAGCTCTTTTTGCAGGGTCTGATAAACAAAAAAATGATTTCACAAATCATCTATTTTACTGTAATTTTAGCACAAATAACATTGTTGTGATGATAATCATTGCCCAGAGGTTTCTCGCACAAAACTGATGAGTCTGGAAGTGTATTTGGCAAAAAAGCCCGGAATTTTGAAAAAAACTGGTTGCGTCCAGCTAATGTTGCGTAATCTATTGGAAAGTTGTTTTGCTGTACTCAATTTATCTTGACTGTTTACGATTGCAATTCTAAAATTCTAATTAAGCCTCAGAATACAAGGTATAGTTTTCAGTGATTGCAGGTATTTCGAAGAAGTTGAAGCAAAAAACTGTCTGCAACTTTTTATACAGGTCTATTAGGTAAATTTAAGGTTTGATTGCGTAATTGGACCGGACTGATTATTATTGACAGGCAACTTCATCCCGGACATGAAAGTTTAGGCAGGCACCACTTTACTCACTTCTTTGAAATACAAAGTACGTATTTTGACTTTACAAAGTTTGAGTCTTCATCAGTCAATCGTTTAAAATACTGCATGAATGAATTATAAACCAGTTGAAGGTGATTGCATGATCGCTTGCCTTTTTCAAAACTTCCAGACACGCACCTCCATTCATTTACCTTTTGTATAAATTGCGATAAATGATAAAGAAATGAAAAAAAATCAGCTGCTGACATGACCAGTTATTCCCCCAAGTTACTTAACATTTTAAGTATTTCTTTCAAGCATCTTTGAAAACTCATGTCAACTCTGGTAACATTTTTGAAACGTGAGTTTTCTTGTATCATTAACCAAAATTATGATGAAATTTGAGGAAGCATTTGACTGATAAAGATGATTTTTTAAAATTCAATTCATAATTTGGACTTTTCATTTGTGGAAAAATATAAAAATTTGAACTACTTTATCAAAGTAGTTGATGAAAATAACTTTACCCATTTTCATGTCCATTGCTTCATTAAAACGTCGAAAATATATCAAGATGGGAAGAAATAAAAAAAATCGTCTAAAACATGGGCAGCTGCTGTATTTTTCTTGCTTATATCCTAGGCAAACTTTTTAGACAAGCTAATTATAAAAATGAGTCTATTCCTTAAAAGAAAGCAAAAAGGAAAAGGTAGCAGCATCTTAAAACACAATAGGCAGCCGAACTCTGTAGCAAAAGAGGGTTTATTATCCGTGGCTTCTCCGAAAACATCTTCTCAATTACAATTTGCTAATTACGGCCACTCAACTTTACTTAATTTACTTCATTTCAATTTACCGCGTATAAAAAACGCATTCTTCTTTGCTTTGTGTCTCTAAGTTGCCAATATCCCCTTTTATTAAAAAAGTTACTAAATTTGTTTTAGTTTATTTTTGTTTTCAGAAACTAAAAAAGTTCCAAGGCAGTGGTAAATTTCCAAGAAATTGAAACTCTCTATGTTACAGGCCTAAAGTTTTTCCACAAATTACTTGAAAATTCAAAAAGAAAAATTACGTAATATTAATTAGCGCCGCTGCGCTGTGTGAATTTACTTTTGACATCTTAACTTGCGGGATTTCCCACAACTTTGCAAAACTTTGCGGGAAAAGTTTTAAACTTAATTTTACTTAACTTAGCTTAACTTAACTTTAAACAGGCAACACTTCATTAAACACGAACTTGGCATTCACATTTTCTGTGTTTTAGCTTGGAAAAAAATTATTTCTTCACAATTTAATGGAAGCCATTGTGGGAGACATTTTGTAATTTGTATTCGTATTTGTCAGAATTTATTACGGTAAAATCAAGCAATTGCTCTTTCCATTCACATTCAGCTTATTAAAAGATATCCGCATTTGAAAATAATTTTTACATGTGTAAATAACAGCCAGCAGCAATAGCCAAAAACATATTTTGTGCCGTGTTCAATCGATTGTAAAACCGATTTTTTTCTCCAAAGCTCTGCCATACAAGGTTTCTCTTCACTTTAGTTGGATAAACAGAATGAAAACGGGAGATTGATAGGTTTTCTTGTCTTTTCCACTTCCTTACGGTTGGATTTCCCCATTGCAAAATATATTTCTCCATACAATTCCAAAAAACTCTCTTTTACTCATCCACACATGAAAATATCAAAGAAAGTAGTCAAAAAGATGTAAAGTTCCATTTTTCTGTGGATTTTCAATCTTATCCTGATTTAAGGACAGAAATGGCATTGTACGGCGTAAATGTTGTGTAATCTGTGTAAAATATGGAGAAAACAGAAATATGGGAAAGGATGCATTCGTTGCATTCATCTACTTTCTCTCGAGGTAAAAAAATAAGTGTTGGGGAAAAATTTCTTCTTTCCTTAAACTAGTCGTTATATTCCCCCTTCTTTTTTCGTGCTTTCTTCCTATAATAATCTGAATGGTAATGGCCAAGCCAATTCCGTAGATAAATTCCACTTATGAAGGAAGTGTGGTTGAATGAGTAATAAAGTGTGGCTGCAATGTCAGGAAAAATTGTCAGCTTTGAATTCAAATGGAGGGAATTCCTAATCTGACCTGTTCACTGTCTCAAACAAGCACTTTGAAATCGATCTTCTGTCTTCGTCCTTCTTTGCGCTGGGATTTTCTTTGAAAAGGGGAAGGGGGACTGACAGTTGTTTCAAGAAACTTTCTTTTCATCTTGGATATTCAACATTAAAAGCAGTTTCCATTTCGGGAAAGTGACAGAAAAGAACATTTCTCCTTGTCTACTTATTCACTCTTTTTGACTTGGGACGGAACATATTTTCTCCACTTTTCATCGGACTTTCACTTTTTTGACGAAGATAAATTCTTAGATTTAGTTCAAATATAAAAATATCTATCAGAATAATATAACGACCTTATGAATATAAATTAAAAACATTAACTAAGCATTTAATACGAACATTTTGATAATAACCAGAGCAATAATAATCAATTGGATGGTTACGATGCCGCTATTCCATTTAAATAACCACTTAACTGTTTCCAAGCTACCTAAAATGAAACAATTTTGAACGGGATGAAAGTAAAAAGACTTTAATCGGTAAAGGAGATAACACCACAACGTTCTTCCTGTTGTTTTAAAAATATTTTTACAAAATACGGAATACTAGAGTTTGTACTTCTACATATTAAACTATTAAACTTCTATGAACTTAAAACACAGGAATCCATAACATTTACAAGATACGCCGATTTTTATGCTCATGACAGTTTGGCAAGCTGCGTTGAAAATAAACAAAAGAATTAGCTTGAAATAAATTCATACGCTGGACGTTGCTCAGTTAAAGGAAAAGTTTAAGATAGATGGAGCATTTACGTTCACTTGGGCGATTTCTGGAAGCCATTCATGCAAAATCCATGTTTTTGAATGACGACATGGCGTTGATAGGCAAAAACTGGCAAAGAATCTTATTTTCTGCAAACAAATGTCGGCTGCTGTTTTACAAAACCAAGGAACCCTTTGTTGGAAGATTGTGATACAAATAAATTCCAACATTTTCTGCTCTTCTGCATCTAACTGCTTATTTCCAGTTAAAAACAGCAGGGAAATCATTGACTCATTTTGTTTCGTATAGAAAGGATCAAATACTTAAAAATTTATTCATCCATGAGACCTCCAAAGTTGTTTTCCTGTTTAAGATACTTTTTTCCTAAAATTGATAAAAGAAAAGCAAAAAATGAAATTGTCAAATTATTAAAGCAAGCATGCATGCAAAAACATTCACAAGTGTTCTCTCAAGCGGAAAGACGAAAGTATTTTTCCTCTTGTTTTATTTCTAAGCTGACTAAAAAGATAAATTCTGCTTAAAAAAGAAGCTCCAGAGAAAAGGAACTTAACAGAAATATTAACGCTGGATTGAGTTGTGAAAAGAGAAAGTAACTTGTCAAGGAAAGGCAGGAATTTAATTTTTTAAAGAAAAAAATCATTTTTATTTTTTATAGATTTTTCCAGCGGTGGAGATCAACGGAAAGTTTGAGAGAAAAAGCAATTTGAAACACAAAGGACACTAAAGGATTCAGAGAGGATGCAAAAAATTCACTGGAAATTAATTTGCATTTTAAAGCACAACTTTAAAACCTGAATGACTTCAAAATGAAGCAATTGTTGAAGATTCTGTTAATGTTTTGCGGGTTGCTCAGTGCATGTAGCCAGGTCTTTGCAGTTTGCCCAAACGGATGCAATTGTGATGATGAGAATTTACACGTCAATTGCGTGGATGTCAATCTTGACATCGTTCCAATCACGCTTAATCCTTCAATTGAGCGTCTTCAGCTGAAAGGGAACCGCATTCGGAATGTGGACAGCGGACTGAAATTCTACCACGAGCTCAACTTCATCGACCTCAGCCACAACCATTTAATCCTCATTCAGCCAGGCAGTTTCGCTTCACAACGGAAATTGGTGGAGCTCTATTTAAATTCAAATAAAATTTCTCAATTGAGCAATCAGACTTTCGGAGGACCGCAAGCGCCGTTAAATAATTTAGCTATTTTAAATCTTCAAAACAATTTGATTGATTCTCTTGAGCCGGGAACGTTCCGTTTTGTGGAGAACCTGCAAGAGCTGGACTTGAGCCAAAATGCGATTAAGAATTTGAGTGAGTCAGTGTTTGTGGGACTTGCAAATTTGCGAATTTTAAAACTTGACAATAACGAGTTCAGTGAAGTTCCTGAGGTGTTCACTTTGAAAGCTTTTAAGGGTGAAAATAGTGATAAAAACGGGATTGTCCGGCATTTGGCAGAACTCTACCTCGCTAACAACCCAATCGAGCAAATAAAAAATGATGCTTTCTCCGCAGCAAAGAATTTAATTAATCTTGACCTTAGCGGATGTCAAATCAACACGATAGAAGAGCGCGCTTTCCGTGGACTTGGAATGCTGAGAAAACTCATTTTAATTGACAATAACCTCGCAGCCATTCCCACTTCCTCTTTTCCTTCATTGCCCCAACTGGAAACAATAAAGCTGGGACGCAATCCTTTTCAACGCATTTCAAAGTTTGCCTTTGGTGGCCTCAAAAAGTTAAAAGTTGTGGAAATTGAAGGCTCTTCTGAGCTTTCTCTGATTGAGTCTGAAGCCTTTTCTAACAATTTGGATTTGGAAAGTGTGGAGGTTTCTTCTTGCAAAAAGTTGACTTCGTTGCCCCCAAAACTATTCAAAGGACTGAGTGGGCTTAAAAACCTGATTTTAAAAGACAATGATATTCAAAGCCTCCCTGAAGACCTTGTCAGTTGGAGCAGCCTTCATACACTCCACCTCGATGGAAATACCTTCCAGTGTTCTTGTCAACTTCTTTGGCTGAAGGAAGTTCTCCTCCAGCACAGAATCCAAAACACTTCCTCACTTGTCGTCTGCTCAGAGCCGCAGGAACTGCGTGACAAGCCCCTTGTGGAAGTTTCCTCAACAGACTTGAACTGTTATTTGCAGGGACCAGTTGAGAAAACCATTTTGGGAGTGACCATCTCCCTCGCTGTGATCTTCCTCGTCCTCTTCTTCTTCCTCCTTTACAAGTTCCACGACAAAATTAAAAACACTTGCAAAAGAGGCTTCCGCCGCCCTTCCAGGAA
>JAANSO010002008.1:0-14736 GCA_036507315.1 Lepidocyrtus fimetarius | reverse complement strand
TCCCCAGCTTTCACATCTTCAGGCTCTCCGTCCCCGTCACGAATTTAACGCGGCCATTCTCCTTTAATAAAAAACAATAATTTTTAAATGATTGCATAATCTAATGTGAAGAAGAAGGAATGAAGAAAGGAGAGTTTTAAAAAATAAAATAAAAATTACCATCACTGTCCGCTTTTTAATCCAGAATCCAATCCCGGCAAGGCCAGACAATCCAATGACAAGCAAGATTGGCAACAGGATCCAGCAAAGATGATGGTTTGATTCTGCCTCAGTTTGTTGTGGGTTGATAATTTCCGGTGTGCAGGATTTGCTCATCTTGGCCCATTTCAAATGCATCAGGTCAAAAACATTAATTACGGTTCTTTTAGAAGAACAAGAAACCAAATTCAGATTTTCCTTTTCATGAAGCAGTTCCATCATCGCTAAAAACTCGCAACTACATTCCCACGGGTTTTTGTAAAGGGACACGTGCGAAATGTTTGTCAAAGTCTGGTTAAAAATCTTTATGTCCAGGGTCTTCAGTTGATTCTCGTGCAGGTCGAGAACACTTAACTGTTTCACTTTTGAGAACAGCATTTGATTCACTTTTTGTATTTGATTCGCGGCCAGTGACAACTCCCGTAATTTTTCGTTTGGTATGATAGCGGTATCCGCAAACTGTTTTAACTTGTTGCGGGCAAGGTGAAGTCGTTCCAGATTCGGGAGATACTGGAAGACTGTCACATCCAAAGTTGCAATTTCGTTGTCTGTTAAATCCAATTCTTGAATGGTATTACCTCCTATGAAAGCCCCTTCGGTAATCCATTTAATGTAGCCAGAACAAAACTTTACGATTTGCAATTCAAACAAATTAATCTTGTACAGAAGGTGATCCTCCAGAAGAAGAAACTTTGAACCATACGAGGAAAACTTGGTCGCTGTTGCACCCGGACGCACAAATTTTGAAAGGTTTTGTAATTCACGAATATCATCGCAGACAATTTCAACAATATGTAATTGCGTTGCCAACCTAATTCCAGTACAACCATTCAACTTTGGTCTTGGCGTCACTTCAGCACCACTCACAATTGCAAACCACGTTGCAAAAATGCAAAGTTTTAACAAGTTTAACTCCATTTTTATCAAAAGAACCAAGTTTAAACAAAAAATTCATCCGAAACTTTCAAAAGCAAAGAACTGTTCCTCTTGAGTGTGATTAAAGTTAACTTTTAAAACACTTTGACAGGATTGAGTTGCCCCCAGCGTTTCAAAAACTTGTATGAAGCTCTGCATTTACATGAGTGAAGGTTAGAAATGATCCCATTTGGAATTTTTTCCTGACTTTACTAGCTCCAGTTGTTATCGTTCATTTCAACTTTGTACTTTTCAAAAACCCTACTCCTGTACGTAAGCGAGTAACTTAATTTACTACGCATTATGCAATCTTTCTGATGACGAATTAGTTAAACAAAACCGATTCTGGAAGACCAAATTCCGAGAAAATGCGTTTTGTGGTATGACTCAAGACTTGTACGCGTTTAAGTTGGGTAAATATTGATAAGAACAACTCAAAAAAGATGACGCATCAACAAAAACTTGAGGAAAGCCTGACCCTGGACCTGAAAATAAATCTGTTCTTTTTGACAAAAATGCAGATTAAAACTATTTTCTTAGATTTGTTGATACCTTTGGAGTTTCTATCAATATTTACATTGCTTCCTTTAAGTTATAAGGTTGGGCCGAATCTACCTAACTTCCCCCTCTTCAATTTCTCCCTGCGACACTATGGCTAAAACCACATAGCTTTAAGCTTCTTGACTAAACGGTTATAACGGTGGAAGTGACCGTTATAAAGTTTTTAATTGCAACCTATAGCATGTAGCATATCATTCGAATGGTAATAATTAGTAGACAATTCCACAATTTTTCTTGCATTACCATTTTTTTCAATAATTATAAAAATAACATTGTCTATGTAACAGTTATTAAAAGAATGGGGAACTGACCATGGGAAATATGTACAGAGAGGGAACTCTCCGGAGGGGAAGGGTCGTAGAAGGGAAAATGCTAGATGAAAAATGTTGCTTGGGGAAATTGAAGAGTGGGAAGTTAGATGAATATTACGCAATTGAAAGTTGTGAGACGAAATATGACAAAACTGAAATCTAATGCAAGGACCTCATTCAAAATCATTTTAAAATTTACTTAAAAAAGAGATCAAAGTATGAAAAATATCAAAGTTTGATAACTCTGTAGACTCCAGTGGGATGAGTCACTTCAATGTTTCAATCATTTTGGAATAAGGTTTCGGTGATTTAACACTCAAAAGTTTTTAAATGATGGATTTTATGCCGATGAAGACTTTATAAGCTAATCCAAGTGCGCCGGCGGTCAGGTTCCTTCAGCTTCGAATGCTTCGAATCCAGCTTAAAGACGTTAGGTTTCTGATGCGTTTGGGAGGTTTTCCACTTCATTTGGCTATGCAAAATGATTTAATCTTCCATTTTTGCACTCTTTCGTTAGATGAGTTGAAAGATAAGAGTTTAAACACAAAAATAGGATTTTTTGATGATTTTATGTTAAAAATTAAAAAAATCATTGATTATTTGCAAAAACAAGCCCTAGGCGTTTCTTTCGTACTCCAGAAGTCTAATATGCATAAAAATGAGCTACTTTCTTTTTAACAAAACTGAACTAAAGAAAAACGTACTGTTCCATTGATTTGAAGGGATGGAAGGTTATCGAGATGATTTTTTCCTTGAATGTACAAATGATTTGTTACTAACGGTGGCTTCAGCTCCAATAATTATTTGCTTTAGGGTACTTATTTACAATAAAGCAGATTGGAACGTTGCCTTTTTTAAAAGAACCTTAAAGTTTATAAAACTTATCCTCGAAATTTGATAATGAAAATTTTAATTTGTATCAAATGCAATTATTTCAAATACGGGTATTTTTTTACAGGTCTCACAATGAGAATGAAGATATTTTCTTTTAATAAGTTAGTTTAGGTTTATTTCCAGAGTATGGAATTTTATTAATTTTCTTACAATGCCCAAGATAATAAAGCTTCTTTTTAAGCAGTATTTGTCGTGAGTACTTACATTTGCTTTAGGGGAAGGTGAAAAATACGTGATGGAAGCAAAATCGAGGATATTACGTAATTATATTGTCACAACTACATTTCTGAAAATTAAACTTATCTGATTCTTAAAACTTAATAAAACTTTTGAAAAATTAAATACAGACGCAAACACATATACTGTAATTGAATTTATTTCTGAAGGTACTCAAGCAATGCAGTATCGCTTATCCCTCTCATCTATTGTTTCCAGCGATGGGGTATTTTCAGAAATAATAAACAACTAATTTTTAAATATGTAAATGTAATTAGCTTTCTAAATACTTTTGTACTTTGTAGTTGCCTGTTTATACGACGGGGAATGAAAAGTACAAGACTTTTTCGTAAACAGGACTTCGGAGATCCCTGTGGCGTCTTTAGTTTAACCCAGTACATTGCCATTGATTGTAAATGCCAAGGGGTTTACGAAATGCAAACATTTATATGGGGAAATGCTCATAAAACCAATTGAAGGCTGTGTCGGAACTGTCTGGATGAAGGATTTGATGAAGCTAAGCTGTCTAAGACCAGAATAAATGACAGATTCAAAATCCTTGAATAAATATTGAAATTTTCACCTAAATTACATGCTGCGATTTATAAAACACGTATAATTTACCAACTCTAATAATTCTAGGACAAATATGTTTATTGCAGATTTCAAATAGCTTTGACGTTATTACCTGAACATATTTTTTATTTTAGCAAAGAAAACGCAGGTTGGAAGATCAAGATTTTATAAATTACGGCCTTTCAATTAATTATGACTGATATTTAATGAAGCATAAATACTTAAGATTTTAAAAATCTCATTGTGCCCCAAATAAATCTTCTCTAAGATCTGTTGCTAATTGAACAATTCCAGCAAAACTTGTAGGAAAGTAATTGAAAAGCTTTAGGGCAAAAATAAGAAAAGAAATAAAAGAAATACGTTAAATTGCATCCCAAACAATTCCTATTTCATTCAAAGAGCAAAAGTTTATGCTGTGGAAATTGCCGATTTGCACATACGATTGGTAGTAAACGGTTAATTCTTAATCGTGTCTATACAAGCTTGGCTGCATTTTATTGTGAATGGTTAAGAAAAGTAATTTCGTTGCGTAAAAGCGTAGGGGTTCAGAAAGGCAAAAAATGTTTGACAAACTCAACGTGGCTTTTGTTGCTTTACCTTGTACACGCTTTCATCTTTTTCCTTATGCCCATCGCTCATTAAAATGGCATTGACGTGGACAGATTCGTATTAAAAATGAGTAACATATTTTTGCACTTGCATAAAGCGTGGATAGCTTCAATGCTCTTCAAAATACATTGCAAGAACGGGTGCGTTCAGTCAGTGTGATCCTTGTGTTTTATTATTTTAACCCTTTTTCTTTCAAGCTACAGCAACGTGATACAATGGGCAAGCAAAATTAAAAAGATGATCTCATGGTTTAGCTTGTATGTAATGTACAGAAAATGTTTAATCATCTGTCGTTTTAGGAAACGTAGTTAAGTTTATAATTTTAAAATGTCTAATTTAAATAATAAATCCATGGGGAAACGACATTGCTTCTACGAATTCCTGGATGAAAAACAAAATGTTAAATATCACAAGGGTGGGCAATATATTTTCCATTTCCCAGAAATTGCAATGGTGGAGGATTTATTTTCTAGACCCTCCATCCACTTAATTAATGATTGTCAAGTAACCATCCCAATCCATCGTCATTTGGGTAAAATTAACTTTTAGTTTTTAATAAATACAATCCATTAGGGTTTTGATGTTGATTAATTAATTATTATCTTAGATGCCCTACCAAGTGAGCCATCAACACAAAAAGGGTCGTTCCTTCAGGGAAACAACCCACTTCATTCAATCCAGTTTAAAGACGTGACTCTAAGCAATTTAAGGAAGCTTGTGAGGGATAAACAATTTTCGAATACAAGGCTCGTCTCACTTCGAAACTTACTGGTGAAAAGGAAAAAAGAAGAATCCTGGAGAAGGTCAGGTTTTTTAAAATTAAAATTATTTATGTTCAAGTAATTGATTTTTATTATTAATTGTAGTATTTTCACCGTATTTGCAAATTTGGACGATGAATTAAAAGTATCGTACATTGTTCATTTTGACAATGATTTACTTACAAAATTGATTCAAGCTTTGGAATGTATCACGATATTTGTCCATGTGAGGATTGAATGGGCAGAGAAAGCAGAACTGAGTCAACCTCAGCCAAGGGAGCGACAATGGGCGCAGTATGAATGTGACCCTTATGAAATTAAAAGAGAAAGTAAGACAAAAAACACAAACCAACTTCCAAAAATAAGCTCAATTTTGATTTATCATTTATTTTTGCTTTAGATTTATTCAATACAAATGTCGAAATACCTGTAAACATGACAAATTCATCAGAGTGCGTGGGCGTTTCGGAAAAAGTTTTAAAACGACTTGGTTTAAATGACAATCTAGTTTTTAATTGGAATGTTGCAATTCAATTTGATAAAATAACTTCAGATGATTTAAGAATTCAACGTAGATCAGATCAAGATCAGGATTTGTACTACATGCCGGACTCTACGAAGGATGTGACTTTTATTTCTAGCAACGGAGATGAAATTAAATGCCACAGAAAAGTTTTAATTGGTACAAAATAACTCAATATTGCAGATTGAGATCACACCTTTCCAATCTTAATTATGCTAATAATGTAATTAAAACGTAAATATTTTAATTTTACACAGGGATGAGTGCTAACTTCTGGTCAGGATCTGCAAGCGAAAAGATTACCAGGATTGAAGTGAAAGAAAGTAGTACAGAAGCATTGAAATTATTTGTTAAATATTTTTACGGGTTTGAAATTCAAGAATCTAGCTTGACCCCAGATTTGGCAATTGAGCTTTTAAAACTTTCGAATAGATACGAAGTGAAAGCATTGGAAGAAGCTTTGGTGGGATTTTTCATCAGCAAGCCATTCTCCTGGTTTAGTCTTGGTAGTTTAATGGAGCTTTATTTCTTTACGAAAGATAAGCAAAACTTGGAGGAGATACGAATTCACGCTCTAACGGAATTGACAGAGTAAGTTTGCAACAAATATCGGTAATGTTACCTTTTATAAAATATTGATTTTAAGAAAATTCATTATCAATTTCAGATTGAACAAAAAAGACCTGGAGAAGTGCGAGTATTTTAAGAATCTTCCGCAAAAAGATGCAATCTCACTCCTTTTGCTTATCTTGGAATGGAAATAAAATTAATCAAAAGGGAAGACCCTTACTCTTTTTATGAATAAGTTTTAGACTGGTTGTTAGCAATAATTCTAGATAAAAATCGAACGTAATATACATTGCAGAATATTTTTTGTCAATGCTGCTACTTTTTATTGGGGCTATGTATAAGCTAAATTTGCATAAAAGAAAATAGGATTCCGGGTAAACTAGTAATACTAGAATGATTTTAGGAGACTGTCAATGAACAATGATTATTAATTGTTATTTTGGCAAATATATATTTAATAATTCCCAATTTTTAATCTAAATTAAAATCAAACATTCATTTAAAGTAGTCAAAACGATTTCAACTTTGTTAATAAATTTTCTTCATACACTTTAAACTAGAAATGACAGAGTCAGTAGTGATAGCTCTGCAAAATATATTTGGTTCGATATCTTTGCTATTGCTTTCAACCAGTCCTAGGGAATTATGCTAGTTTTTTTATTGTATACATGGGAACATTTTTATTTACAATTTTAACCATTTTATGTATATTTTTGCGGTAGTTTAATACTATAATTTGACTAAAATAAAACCAATTGTTTAAAAAACTAGAGTTAATTAGACAATTTATTATTTTGCTTTTCTTGCACAGATTACAAAATTAAATGCAGTGTTTATTCTGATATTAAAGAAATTGGCATAATAGTTTTGATCCTGTTTGATAATTACAATACAGTTTTAGTTGAATACGATGATGTCATTTTATTATCATCTTTTGACTGTGTCGTACTCATACTCTGCTACTGCTTGTTGCGTAATATGATGCAATATTAAGTTGCATGGACCACATGTGCAGAAGACTTAAGCACTGGAAAAGTCTACTCCTCATATGTTTTCTGCAAAGAACAAGTAAAAAGTAATACCATACCTCGCAGCTACAAAAGGCAATTACAGTTTTAGTAGTTCATCCAATCATCAATAAATTCGGTTTTTAATTATTTTTTAAATTTTTTCACGCTAAATGACAATAGTTTCAATTAAATAGTTTTTATCATAATTACATATCTTCTTACGTAGAAATATTTACAAAAAAGTTTGCATGAGTCAGTGGTTCCCTGTTTTGATTTTATTAATTTTCAAGTAAAAAATATAATTTGCTTTTCAATATCTAATTTCATTTGATAAGAATAAAAACCTAAAAGAAATCAATTTGGATTCCACTATTTTACGGAAATAAAGCCTACATAGGTAAAATAAAAATGGGAGAATTAACTCTCGTGGGACCATTTATGGGACATATTAAGCAGTCAAGTCCCCAATCCCATCTCCGACTTCACAGCTCTTTAGTCAAACACTTTCCAATAGAAGTGCCAGCATCCACTCATCTAGGTAAAATTAATTTTAACTAAACTTATAGTACATTACGTCAAGGTTTGTCAAAGATTTAAAATTAAATATCAATGTATATCTTAATTATTTACAGATGCATTAGATTCAACAGGAAATGACCCTGTTTGCACAATACGGTATGCAAATATGATTTCAGAATTTATCGGGGAGGTTTATCAGAGCAGAAAATCTGTGGAATGCCCAAATTTCCATGTCATTCGAAACTATTTATTGGGGAAGATCCGTAGAATGGATGAAGAAAGGTAAAAACAAGTTTGAAATAGATTTGTGGCTAGAGCAAAAACAATTTTGAATGATTTGTTATTCGGCTAAATTGAAGTAAGCAAAATGTGCAAAACCCTCTATTTTTTAGTGCTATTCAGGTATTCACAAAAATGGATAGTAAGGGCCACGTGTCATACGACGTTGCAATTGACCAACACCTTTTGCAATTGCTTGCAAACAAAACGAAGTCTCCAAATGTTCACGCAAATTTAAAAATCATAATACCAGGCGTGGAAATGGAACGTCCAGAATATTGTTTGAAATTTGATCTCCTAGCACATAACGGTAAGAAAAATATTTTCTCTTAAAAATACGTTATAAATTAATTATGCTAATTAACTCTGCAGCTACTGCCATGCCCAATGGTAAACTACCTATGACGCTTGTGCCTTCTAAGGTGGGAGTCACCAAGCAGCTGCTGGAACATTTTGAGGGGAACCTTACTTTTGAATGCTCATTAAGCATAGAATTTGACGATTACTCGGATTCGGATGCTATCTTCTCAAATGCTAACGCATTTGCAATGCAACAAATGTACCAGTTGGAAGATAAAGACCTAACTATTATTACCAAAAACGGGGGGATATTAAACTGCCATGAAGCTGTTTTAAAAGGTAAAAAGGTATTTTTTGGTTTTAATTGTCAATTAAAACATTCCTTCTATTTTTTAGAACAATGTCCAAAATTATTGGATAAACTCGAAATCAACAAAATAGAATTGACTGAATATAGCAAAGAGGAAGTAGAGTTGATTCTAAAGTACTGCTATGGCTTTGAAATTCAACTTGACTTATTAACCCCTGGAGTAACAGTTCAACTATTTCAATTTTGTTTCAACTACGAATTGGAGGGTTTGAAGAATGTAATTTTGGAGTTTTTAATCTGCAAATCAATAGCTTGGTTTACAATGGACTCTATTCTCGAGCTTTATTTTTTCATCAACGATAAGCCAGAATTGGAGCCTTTGAAGATTCACACGCTTATTGAAATACCAAAATGTGAAGGGTAAGCAATAACTTTATTAAAATTTTAAAAGAGTTTACTACTTTATTTTATTTATTAGGGTGGCAAAAGCAATTGGAGAGAGCGCATATTTTCGCAAACTGGGGGGTCAGGAAGCTATTGATTTTCTTGCTGGGCTTTTGCCATGGAAAAAATAGCAAACAACGACTGAGTCTTTCCCCACTTTGAATTTAAAAATGATTAAAGTAAGAAACCGGTTTAATTGTATTTTTATACATTTTATAAGTCTCAAAAGCTAGTGTTTGACCCTGATAATCCTCATAATGTACATCGGAGGTTGTTTCGTTTGTTATTGTACATCCTTAAAAAGAACGTGGAGTTTTAAAATCGTTTAAAATTCGACCTCGTGACCTGTTATTGTATTAATGTGTTTTAATTCCTGGTAAGATCTAATTGCTATTTATTGTTAGGGAGAATGTGTGCAGTTCAGTTTAATATAAAAAAAGCTCGTAAGTGGTGCTTTTACTTGTGATTTGATTGAAAAGATAGGTTTGAGATGGGAATGTTTGTTCGAAATAGTCAATTGTCCTGAGAAACGCACTATCATTATTAAAAATTGAATAATTTATATTATTTATAGCTTAATTTATACCATATAGATATGAATATATATAAGATGTGAAAGCTATGAAAGTTTGTTGTTGTGTAACACAATTTGTGTTAAAATAAAGCCTTTGCTTCAGCCATTGCCAAATATATTTGATGAACTTGTTTACTTTCATTAATTTATTTTAACATTTACTAGGTTTTATTAAAAACGCCCTTGAAAACATTTTCACTTTCTCTCTTTTATCATAATAAAATAAAAACAAGTTTTATTTCAGTTTCTTCCTTAGAGAGTTTATTCATACTATGAAAATTGTGCACATGGTTCTGCCAACATTAACGATATGACATAAGATTTGTGTACATTTTGTACAAGTTGAAACATGCCAATGTATTCTTTAGTAAACAAAGAAGACCGCTCCCGCTCTTTTTTTGTATTTTTTCTTCTTATCCATCTAATGCTAAAACGTACATGCTTGAACTACATAGTGTTGTGGTGAAACCGGCGAAACACAAGAACGAGGTGAAGTTCAGATAAAAATTGTTTGCGTGGGATGAAATGAGGGAAAAAACGGGTGAGCAAAAAATGCACAAAGCAGTGAATTGTGATATAAATATTTATATGAGAAGGTTAGAAGATTATAACTGTGTTTATATGAAGAAAAGTTTGAAATTTTTGTATCTAATTAAATTAGCTGCTGTTTTAATTATTATTTGTGTTACATGCGTAAAATTAAACTAAAAAATGACTCAAGTTGAAATATATTTTGTAATCTTCATTGATTCATGATAAGACTTTGTTTATTTATCCTTTGCTTCTGCAAGCTAGACGTTATTTATTTGTGTGGTTTTGAGGATTTAACGAGCGAGGTACGGTAGGTTAGGGCAAGCATTGATCCCTCGTACAGAAATGTTTATGGATGACACTGCACTTTTGTAAATTACATCATCATTGCAAGGCCAAAATGAATACCAAATCCATACAAACAAAAATCCTTCAACATTTTCTTTCACGTCATCTCAACCTTTTCCAGGAAGTGCTTAACATTGAAGCATATTATTTTTATGAGTTTTATTTTTACTATGTAACCAATTTAGAATCCTCTCGCAATATTTCCGAGATGAAAGAAAAGCAGTTGTGATACAAAATAATTTTTAAAAAATGTAAATTGTCTCGGATGAGTTGAGTTTAATATAAAAATTTGAGTAACATGTTCATTCTTTTTAACTGTGTTTACATATTGAGTGACTAATTCGTTGATGAATTGTTCTTTCTTTAGAAAATACGTCATAATTCCTGTTAACTACGCTATGTTTAAGTAATCCCTGCATTTTTTGAACATAAAAGCATAATTCACTCATATTTTTCCTACTAAACATTGCGTATTAATAAAATTCAGATTCCATTTTTTAAATGTATCAATTTTTACTCGGTTCATTATTCCCGTTCGATGTTATTTTTTCGTTCTTCAATTCCTTAAAAATATATTGGACGAGTATAAAAACAAACGATTTATTTTGCTAGAATGAACCATTTCCGATGTAGATAATTTTACGTAATGTGGCATACGTAATGTTTTTCCTGGAATGTTCAGCATAGAATTGTTCTTGTGATATGTCTCAACACTTTGAGTACCTTTATATTTTACCTACTTCGTCCCTTTCTTTGTACACGTAGCTTGACAAAAGATCATGCCATCACAATGAACCAATAGCAATGACGATGATATTTGGATGAAGTTAGAAGTTAGGCTTAGGAAAAGAGTTCCTGTTTCTAAAACAATGCAAGTTTGAATTCATGTTTTAAAAAACGTTCATTAACGGATATAAGCGAATGCTTAAAACATTATGACATAGTCGGTTGGACTTGTTATAATGGAATGATGAAAGCCCGTCAATTTCAGTTTTTGGACTAATAAAAAATACTTGTCAATACCTAACACAATACGGTTTGGATAAATTCCATGTTTTTCTAACAGACTTTTCCATTTAAAATCAGGAAAGCAATGCGGATATGAACAAAGCACAAAAAAGAGAAATCAATTTTCATATATGAAATGTTCTGTAATGTATGAAGTGCTGCTCTGCTATGTTGCATAATATGCATTATTGAGCAATTGTGTTTGTTTCTTATTAAAAAAGAAATTAAAAAGGTACGATCACTTACGCTAAATAAGCACATGACTTCCAACGAAGATGAGATTTACGACAAGCACTATTCAAATATATGACGAGGATTTTTTAAGTGGAGGGTAGGTTTGCGTGCTTAATTTGTAAGTGGAGATGATCTCCTGCTTAAAAATCATCAGTAGCCGGGTGTCTCTGGACAAGTGAACATCTTTTGCAAGAATAGATTTTAATTCCATTCTTATCTAAAATCTTAGCTAGAAAGTTACATTCTTGTGTAAAGTTATTCTTTGATAAACTGTTCCTCATGGATCCTGTCATTGCTTGTACAGTTAGCCAAGGAAAAAATAGGTAATATTCATTCATTCATTTGTAGTTTACTTTATTCCAGATAAAACAAATATTTGTTGAGTGAGGTTATCTGTTGATTAAACACTAAGTGGCCTGGGCATTCATCTAATTTACATACTTTACTTTTTAATGGTCTTTTTATGATTGTTTAAAATATTTACGCATTTTACGTAGATAAAGGATTTTTTACTTTGATGTGCGTGCTTATGTCATTGTCTTGTAGTAAAAAATGAGGAAAGTATGAACGAGCACAAAGAACGAGTTGGTGAATGAACGAGTAGGGTGTAGGAAAAGTTTGTATTTTACTTGAGTTACATCATGTGAAAAAGCGTGTAGGGAGAGTGAATGAATAGAGATATAAAACATGTGATTTTTTTATTCTACGCAATAATATTATTGGTAGGTTTTATGTTTTAGTTTAAAAATATTTAGTGATTTAACATAATTTTTAGGGGTGGCCTTACCACTGAACAAAGTGAACGGAATGGAGTACTTAATTCCAAGTCTGTACCACCTCCTCCATGTCCACCCGAGCGGTTGCAAATCCCTGTCGTTAAGAATTTTTCAAAAACCGTTGGAACTGATCACCACAAAGGTACTTAATTTTTGGATTGATCTTGAATTGATTGATTTTGATTGATATTACATGATTGAAATATATTACAAAACACAATTACGTTTTAGACTTTCGTTAAAAAACGTATTTTTTTCTTTTTTAGCTATATTGCCACCTGCACCATCACAAGGTCAGCCGATGTCTAAAGGAAACACTCCACTTTTTTCCATTCCATATGAAAACGTTAAAGTGTGGAGGTCCGACGAAATTTTCAAAGCAGCTACAAATATAAAACCCATCGACCTTATAACTCTGGAGAAATTAACTAACGAGAAAAGGTTCGAATTTTAAAAAAGTTTTATTTGTACATTCCTACTTTCTACTTTTTTTATTAAATACTTTTTACTTTCTAGTGGAAATCCATTCGCATTTACTGCGAACATTGACGATGGAGGCAATCTATCATATTCTCTCAACATTTCCAATTCATTTTGGATTCAACTGCTCAAAACGGTGTCCAAGCCATCAATCCATGTACAACTAGTGATTCATGGGATTAGAAATTTACACAATGGCTCGTCTGGAGAATGGACGCTGTATGAAATGGATGTTCCTTATTTACCAGACGGTAATTTATTATTTTTATTATTTTAAAAATACTGTATTCTTACTTTTTTGTTTTATTTGTTAGTTATGGCTGGTATAGAGTCTATGGACCTTGAAATTCCCCTGAAACTGGTGTTTAACCCTTCACGGGGTTATTGCAGGACAGGATTATGCACCGGGAATATTGATAATGCAACAAGTCTTGAGTTCACTTGTTCAATTTGGGTTCAATTAGACGATGCTGAAATTTTTAAGGAGTTTCCAATAAACAATTTACCTTTGGTTAGTCAAGAAAACTCAGAAAATGTTATAATTGAGGCAAGGGATGGATCGGTAATTTGTCCAAGGATGTGCTTAATGGGTAAGCATGCAAGATATATTTTAAAAATTAAATATACTGAAAATTATTTTTAAATACAGTGCAAAGCGAACCCTTTTGTGCCATGATGTCTTCTGATTATGGGATGAAGGAATTCAACGAAGGAGTCATTTACATCCCATGTTGTTCTGTGGAAGCAATACAGTTGATCCTAGACTTTTTTCATGGGAAGCAAATCATAGATGATCAACTTTCTCCGGGGTTGGCTTTCGAGATTTTAGAATTCTCAGATAAATATCTGATTGAAAGTTTGAACCAAGCTATGATACAATTTCATGCTACAAAATCAACCGAATGGTTCACACCGGACGATATAATCAACTTTTACTTTTGGGTGGAAAACACGAGCTCTGATTTGTTGAAGAAACACGCAGTTACAACACTATCAAAGTAAAATGTTTAAAATAATTTTATTTTAGTTCAAATAATAATTATTTTTATATTACAGGTTTTCCACTAAAGCCTTAACTGGATGTGAGTGTTTCCAAAGTCTTCCACAGAAAGAAGCACTGGCGCTTCTTTTAAAATTAGTTTGAATCTGTTGAGGAAAGAACCGGCTTAATTGATTCCATGATTAGCAACATACCTACTCATTTTTATGCTATTATTGCTTTAAAAGAAAATATTTTATTTAAGCAAATATTCTTAGTGTTTACATGACGGTTTACAGTATTTACAACTGCTGCATATAGTTTTAATTAATAATTGGACTTATTTATAGATATATTTTAATGACTTGAGTAAGTTTAAAGAAAGGTTATGTTCTCATACATTTCAGCAATTTTGTATTTACGTTAACACAAAATCGAATTGTTTTAGCCAAAAAAATGCCATTTTACTATTTTGACTTGTGTCTTTTTAGTTTTAAAAATTATGTTTTAAATAATGTTGCGTGATAATCATACGGTTATGAAAATAAAAACTTCAATTCTATCGGTTTAATTTGTATTGCTTTCTCTTACAATAATACCGTGAGAAACAGTTCTTGCTATTCACAAAGTACTACGTAGATTTTCTCTTAAGACATGAGGAGGGCTGGTTTCAGCATTGCATTATAGCCACAAAAAATTCAGGCTCATTTTTCTGTTGATTTTATCTTATTTATATACCTCAAGCAATGAAGTTTAATAGCATGAGCTATACCAAAAAAAATGTATGTTAGCAATAAAACGGATGACAGA
>JAANSO010002007.1:0-14740 GCA_036507315.1 Lepidocyrtus fimetarius | reverse complement strand
ATTACATTTGTTAAGCTGAAAAAACTTTTATTTACTTTGTAGGAAAATTACAATTTTCTGTGCCAAGTCGAGGAGGAACTTCTGAAATATTTAGTACCTGGAGCAAAGCTTAATGAAGTGTACGAAAAGCTTCTCTCTTATGTCAAGAAAGAAAAGCCCAATCTGGCGGATAAACTTGTAAAGACGTTTGGTTTTGTAACTGGGGTAGAGTTCAGAGAAGGATCTTTGGTCATTGGGCCCAAATGTACTGCTACTGTAGCAAAGGGAATGACCTTCAATATTAGCGTTGGATTTCAAGATTTGAAAAATGATGGAGCATCTGATGATAACAACAAACGATACGCCCTCTTTCTTGGAGATACTGTTGTCGCAAATCAGGTTAGCTATTCAATCAATCGATTTTTGCAGGAAATAATTTTAAAAAGTAATGTATGTACACTAAAAAGAATTTGTTTGAATTTGTAGGAGGGTCCTGCAACACCTCTTGCTGTAACGAAGAAGAAGCTTAAGTACATGGGAATATTCCTCAAGGAAGACGACGAAGAAGAGGACGAAAAAGAAAATGAGCCAGAAATTGAAAAGAATCTTGGAAGAGGTCGCCGTACTGCTATATTGGATTCAAAATTGCGGGTAAATAATATAATAGTAATGTTGGCAATGGCATTGAGATTTTGCGTTGATATTCCGTTTGCATCATCAGTTTAATTAATCTAATCAATCAATACGTTTTTTACCAAAAATTCAAAATTTTATTTGCAGCAAGAGCACACTTCTGAAGAAAAACGAAAACAGCAACAAAGAGAACTAGGCGAACAACTTAACGAAGCTGCAAGAGCCCGACTTGCTTCTTTGAAGGGTGGAAAAGAAGTCGAAAAAGTTCGCAAATCAAATGTTTCATACAAAAATATTAACCAGATGCCTCGAGAACGAGAAGTTGAAGAATTACGAATTTATGTGGATCATAAATATGAAACCGTGATTTTGCCAATTTTTGGAATGCCCGTACCATTCCATATTTCAACAATCAAAAATATTTCACAGTCTATTGAAGGAGATTATACTTACCTTCGTATCAACTTTTTTCATCCGGGAGCCACAATCACGAAGGCAGACGGGTCATTTCCCAATCCAGAAGCTACATTTGTCAAGGAAGTTACTTATCGTAGCATAAATACAAAGGAGCCCGGCGAAATATCTGCTCCAAGCTCTAATCTGAACACCGCTTTTAGATTGATCAAAGAAGTGCAAAAGAAATTTAAAACTCGTGAAGCTGAAGAGCGAGAAAAGGAGGATTTGGTCAAACAGGATTCGTTGGTATTGTCAATTAACAAGGGCAATCCAAAGTTGAAGGACTTGTACATTCGTCCCAACATAGTACAGAAGCGTATAAGTGGACTTTTAGAGGCACACTCCAATGGATTCCGATACACATCTATACGAGGAGACAAGGTGGACATCCTCTACAACAACATTCGACATGCCATATTTCAACCATGTGACGGCGAAATGATTATTCTACTACATTTCCATTTGAAGGTAAAATTAAACTGCGTTAACGATTCTACTTAGCTGTGTTACTTACTGCTTCTGATAAATAATTACGTTTCTTAGCCAGCATATTCAATTCATTTAAGCTAGGTATATAAAACTAAGAGACGAATGTTTTTATATCAATTTTAGAATGCAATTATGTTTGGAAAGAAGAAACACTGTTGACGTTCAGTTTTATACTGAAGTTGGTGAGATAACTACTGATTTGGGAAAGCATCAGCACATGCACGACCGAGATGATTTAGCTGCCGAGCAAGCTGAGCGTGAGCTTAGGCATAAGCTTACTACCGCATTCAAGTCATTCTGTGAGAAAGTGGAATCTCTTACAAAGAATGACATTGAATTTGATACGCCATTCAGAGAATTGGGATTTCCTGGAGCTCCATTCCGGTCAACTGTTCTGTTGCAGCCGACTTCTGGATGCTTGGTTAACCTGACAGAATGGCCACCATTTGTCATTACTTTGGAAGACGTGGAGCTGGTCCATTTTGAGCGAGTCCAGTTTCATCTGAAAAATTTTGACATGGTTTTCATTTTCAAATCCTATGCTAAGAAGACGGTCATGATTAACGCCATTCCTATGAATATGCTGGATCATGTCAAGAATTGGTTAAAGTAAGATTGTTTTTGTTAGCTTTTGACTATTGTTTTGTATTTAACAGGGCAAAACTATGTTAATACGTTATTGTGAATTGTGTTTGCAGCTCTTGCCAAATTGTCTACACCGAAGGCATCCAATCTTTGAACTGGCAAAAAATTATGAAAACCATTGTTGATGATCCAGAAGGATTCTTTGAGAATGGCGGGTGGAACTTTTTGAGACCTGATTCTGATTCAGAAGAAGAAAGGGGTGACGACGAAGAAGAAGATTGAAGATGAAACGTTTCAAATGAGCGAGGAAGAACTTTCAGAGGAAGACGATGAATCGGATTCGGAATATTCCGAAGTTGATGAAGATGAGTCCGATGATGACGACGAAGAAGGTATAGCAGCCTTTATTTTATAATCTCTCCACATCATTGTTTGCATTTTACATTGACCTGAAAAATTAAGGTAATATTTGATAATGAAATGTTTTTAGAAATGGGAAGTAGCGAAGAAAGCGGGAAGGACTGGTCTGATCTGGAAGCTGAAGCGGCAGAAGCTGACAAGAGCCACAGTAAGTTCTTTGAGGATGAGTACACTCGCTCTAAAGGCGGTGGTGGTGGTGGCGGTGCCAAACGAGGTGCTTCTTACAAGGATCGTGACCGTGAACGGGGGAGCTCCTCTTCCAAAAAGCACAAAAGGTATGTATTTTAATGGTTGGGTTTGATTTAGGTATTTTGCTTTTGGAGTTTGGAATTTAAAAACTATCGATTTATTCAATCATCTTAGGTCTTCCCCATCCCCTTCGAAATCAAATGAGCTCTTCCAACCACAAGAGCAGTAGCAGCCGAGATCATGACCGTCATAAGAGTAGCCGCGATGACCGTCACAAGAGCGGCAGTAGCAGCAGCAGCAAGCGTCCTCGAGAATCATCAAGGGATTCCCCGAAATCCCATAAGAAGCACAGAAAGTAAATTTTACCATAATAATCTATTGGAGAAGAAGAACTGCGGATTCAAAAGTGAACATTACTTTCTTTTTCACATGTAATTACATTCACTAAAACACGTAGCATTTTTTATTTTATCGTCTATATTTTCTTTGTAAGGATACTATTCCACAATTAATGTAATAGGGGTTTAATGAGCAACCGTTTTAGCTTGATGAATTAAGAAAGATATCGTTAATATTGAATAAGAAACTTCTTATAGTTTGGACGTAAAACATTGTGTAACCAGAATGAATACATTAGTATTTCCTCTTTGAACCTTTTGAAACTTGTTTGTGTATATTAAGGTATATACATTGAAATCTTGCTAAACATTATGACTGTTAATAATTGGTATGACATGAAAATAAACTTTAATTTTGAATTGGCTGAAAACAAAACTTTATTTAAATTGATACATTTTAAAAAATCTTTCATTCTAACTAGAAATGCACTCTAAAACTCTGACGACTCGTCAGTGACGAGTGAGAGTCATTGCTTGTAAATCTAAATGAGCTAGTCATTACTATATGAAGTTTACATTGCGCCTATATACAAGAACTATAATAAAACTATCAAACCCTGAAATATTTAGTTCAAGTTGACACTGTAGACATTAACGTTTAATTACATAACTAACTAGTTGGATTTTCTACATATTTTACAAATTCAATCTCTTTTAATGAGCAAGCAGTAATCTGAATTTTTATTTTACTGTGTAGCAGCGTGCCTATTCACGAGATTGTGCATAAAATACATAAGATAAGTAGAACATTCTATGTATTTGTTATTCTTGACTGATATTTATTTACAATGATTGACTAATTTATGTTAATTGTAGTAGAAATTATAATTCATTTGTCAAAGTTAATATTACGATTGCCTTAATAGACTAGAAAAGTATCAGATATTTACAACCGAAGCTGAAAAGAAATTAAAAGATTTAGGTAATTGACTAATTCAGATTAAGATTACCCTTGAACGAACATCAAAAGCATAAATGATGAATGACATGACGCGGACTAGCGTGCTGACTAAATTCTTTCAATTTTATCATTGATTTTTCGTGTAATGTAATATTTACATGTGGAAACAGTTTTCTTGTTTCAGAAATCATAAGCTCAGTAAAAAGAGCTTAAATTTATACAAAATGTATCTGCAATCTGTATTGAACCATTTGATTCTATGATTCTCTACATCCCCTTCGCAGTGTTTTAATAAGCCTGCGCTTGGCTTTTGATTCGTGCTTTCTGCTCACGTCGATGATCATCTCATCCCTAGTTTTTGTACATATCACATAATACTTTCTCCATGGGTGTGTTCCCAATGGTTCTTTGAAAAAAGAGGATTTCTATTCTTTGAGCAGGGACGTGACGGAGGAGGGGCAACATNGGATTTCTATTCTTTGAGCAGGGACGTGACGGAGGAGGGGCAACATGAGCAAAAGTCTCCCAAATCTTGCTGGTTGTGTAGGGTATTGGCCTCGTGAATGTTGACTCAACATCACTTGCGCTTGATCTTGTAAATTTTCAACTTGAAGTGGATCTTTCAACCCGCGTGTGTCTACAGAAACATAAAATTATATATCAGAGATCAGCCCACTTTTTAGTTCCTTTCTCAAATCAGAGATCATCAAACATGAGACCAATGTTAGAGAAAGATCTTGAGATTTGATAAGTTTTTACGTTCCTTACCACTTTTAAACAGAACAATGGCTTTCAGACAAGCAAATTCTGCTAGGATCCACCCCAATTGCCCGGAATCTCACAAGTGTATCGTTTAATGCTCTCAGATCACCAGCAATTTGTACGGCTTTCCCGTTGGGGAGATGTGAGAGATGATCTGTGGCAGAAAACAAAGAAATTGCGTCACCAGGCATGCACCACTGGATTGCATTGAGAAGGAACAAATCTGCCCAGGCTTCTTCCAGCAAAATCACTTGATCTCTAAAGGGCAAGCTTGCAAATTGATGGGAGATTCTTTGCCCATTTCACTGCCATGAAAAGGAGTCTCGCTGATGTTTCGTAGATTGTCTCATGAGCAGGATTGTAAATCGCTGAAGGAATTTCTATTGCGTTATTGGTGGATGATGGAGGAACATTTCCTGTGGCTCCTCCATTACCTCCATTTGATGCTGAAGCAGCAGAGCCTCCAGAGAAACTAACGGAATTTACTCCTCCGAGACTTCCATTGCTCCTTGCATTATTACTATTGTTATTGTTGCTCATTCCCCCATTATTTCCGTTGTTTCCTCCAGAGGAAGATGACATTAGGATCGGTGTTCTTCGTTGAGGTGTGTTATCCTCACTGGTTACGTCAATGCTATCTTCTAAATTAAAATTCATAAGATTGAATTGTTAATTGCTTTTAATTTAAATTAAAAACAAAACATGAAACGTCTCTAGCAATCAAGTGTTTCTAACCGTCATCATCCTCGTTGTCATTATCTCTGCCTCCATTGCTGTCATTTGAAGAGCCAGCAGTGAGCATTGGAGGATGAGTGGGATGCTGTTGCTGATGATGATGATGATGGGCATGATGGTGATGGTAGGGATTATTTCCTCCCGTTGCCGAACCTCCACCAAGTTGATGATGACCTCCCCCGCCACTTCCAGGAGGACCTCCAGCAGCTATGGCAGCAACTGGTCCTCTCGGTCCCAGTAATGGTCTAGATCAAATTAGAAATAGCAATCCCCAAGGAATTTTATTTTCAAACTTTTATTTCAAGTTAGACTTGTTTTAGAAATAATAAAATGGAAGAATGGAGGGGAAGTGAAAGTTGTAATCATAAGAGTAAAGCAAAGCAAAGGAGGGGAATGATGTTCAATTCCCCATCAGCATCCATTAATCACATCACTTATGTCATTTTTATTGCCGCTTGTGTATATATTTTGATTTAACGCGTTCAGTCTTCACTACCGCTACTGACTGTCTTTCTCTCAAGAGACTAATTTAATTTTGGAAAAAGTAAACAAGCCTTACTTTTACACTATAAAAATTGAATCACTGCCAACATTTCACTTCCCCTTTTTACTTTAAATTGATTTTAATTTTATTAAATGGTTTCATATGATGATGCTGAAACTTTATACTAAACATGGAATTTCGTTTGAAATCAAAATTTCTATTCGTCTGAAAAAATATCTTACCCAAACACGCCAACAGCCACAGCAGCTTCCCTTAATGCCCTTTCCTGATCCATTTCGCATAGGGCTTCAGGTCGAAGGGTAGCCGTGTTTCGGGGCTGCCTTTCATTCTGTACAGCTGCAAAACCAGTACATGTCATGACATCATCATTATAATACATAGAAAAATGGTCAACCTTTCAGCAAGAATTCTTAAGATTATTATTTTCCTCAATAAAAAACTTGTGGCAAACTAGGACAAGAGATAAAACTACTACGCATCAAATTCTAAAGGTTTTTATAGATTGAACTACTACGGTGAGTGATTCCATTCAATTTCTATATCTTTTTTTCGTCCTTTTCAATTCTTCTATGGAAAAGTTGAAATGTAAAAGTCCATCTATTTCAGATTCACTTCACATAGTCAGACTCCCATCAAACCAAGCATCACCAGAAACTTCTTGAGCTCTTAAGTCAGATACTCCCTCAATTTAAAAGGGAAAGTCCCTCTTGTTCCATTTTCTCTATCAAATCCATTTCTCATCCTCACATGAAAGCTTATATGTTTAGCAACGGTTTTGTTCCTGTAAGAAGTTAAGTCTGTGAAGGAAATTGTGATTTTGGAGTTTGAGCTTATTTGACTCATGGGATGAGAGGAGAAATAAAAGAGAAAACACGGAGAAAGGACTTTTTATCTCGTCACAAACAACACGATTTTATTCCAGGAAAGAAAGGAAAAGGCATATATAGGGTTGAGTTTTGTCAAGTGGAGAGTGTATGGAGAATGAAGGAGGAAAAATAGTCTGACATCATCATCGCAACGGCCATGGCATGACATGCCATACATAAAAAGAGTTTTTTGATAGAATAATAGATCGGATTTTCTCTCACAAAATCCAAACTCAATAGAGAAAAGTGAGTTGACTAGAGTAAAAGTTCTCTCATCTCATTCCCTCTCTTTTACTTTTTCCACGAAGAATTTTAGCCTTTTTCCCTGTACAACTAAATTGAAGTTAAAGTAGAAGTTGTTGTTGCTGCTGCTTGAAGAAGTACTATTCCAGTTGGTTTGTCCAATTCAATCAAATCAAATCAAGCTAAGCGACTTTCAGTGCTCTTTTCTATTCCTATAGGGGTTCTTTTTATGATCCAAAATCTAGAAAAGTTTTCCCTTTACTCTCTTTCCATTTTTGCTGGAAAGAACATGCCGCTGTTAAAGTCATGGCATGGATCAAAATGGAAATTCGGAAGCCAACCAGTAGGAATATAGATGTTGATATAAACTCATACAAGTAAAAAGAAACAAGTAAACCTATTTCTCATTCACAAGTCATCAGCCTATTAATCAAAAAGTTTCCGGGGATGATGATGTTGTTTTCGAGAGGAAGATGATGATGCCTCTCTCTTATCTAATGAAAGGAAAATTTCTGCTCAAAATCAATGGAATATGCTTATTTACTTGCGTATCAGAGAGAGTTTAAGTTTTATTATTGCTGCTGCTCTTTCTCCTTCTTTCGCTCTCCTTTTGCATCAGAGTAAATCCTGTCAAGCTCATTCTACCCTATTAAATCTGGCACTCAAAGTGGAACTTAATTTTCACTGAAAATCTAATACTGAAACGTAGTATAAAAAGGCAACTGATTCATTTCATTCATTCGTGATTGAAAGAAAAGTTTTCCTTTTGAGTGTTGTTTGGCGATTGGCATGCAGCATGCAAAGTTTCCTATCAAATTATTAATTGCGTAAAGAAGACATAAAAGAACAAGGCTTACAACTTCAAAACATATTTCAAATGAATATTTTTAGCCTTTTACATTTTTACCCTTTTTTGAAATGTAAATCTGCATAATTTTTATGAAATTTATTAAACCTTTAAGCTTATTTCCTTGTATTTTATTAACTCATATAATGTAAAGTAGGATGTATCTGAACATGATCATTATTAAATTTGCTTTTGTCTTTCTCTTCCAATTCCAACTTCTCTCTTCATTTCCCCACTCTCCGTCTCTTTGTTCTTCTTTTTCTCTTCGGAATCACTTTTTTGTTTGGCTGGCGTGCTTTGCGCCTTTAGCCATTTTGACTAACGGCATGGCACGAACCACATATTATGCTAACAAGACCAAAGACACAGGAATGAAAAAGAACAAAAGAAATATGGAAAATTCTGTTTTATATAAAATAAAGCCATTTTGTTTTTTATTTCTATTCCTATTAGCATACTATGTGTGAAAAAATAACGAATTTATTATCATTCGTTGGTTTACTGGAGATCTTCACACTTCAACCAAAAGCATGCCAAGCAAACAAGCCAAACTCATGCAACCAACCAGAGATAATTGGTGAGATGTGCTTTTCTGCTTTTAATGATATGCATCATGTAGACAAATCACAGCTGAATAAAGATTTAAAAGGCACAAAGGAACTTGGATTCAGTCATGTTAGATTGTCTCACTTTTTTAAAGAATCTTATTTGCTTGCTGCTGTTGTGGTGTCGGAGGAATAACTTGAATCTGAAACTTCCTGCAGAGAAGAGACAGAGAGATATGCTATGAAAGAGATTTGCCACTAATACGAAACGAGCACTTTTTTTTAAATAAAAAGGGTTGTTTGCATCGCTCGCTTTTTTGAAATGCTCGTTATACAATAATGATAGTAATAAATCGGAGCTCTATGAGAAGGGTGATGGTAATAATACTGATGATGGCGATGATGATATATCATTAACCAATAAGTAAAAAAGGACATGCAAATGCGATCCAAATTGATTCGCTTCTACTTCTTCCTCTTTAACGAGCTCATCATAACCGCATCGAAGCCACCACGTTGCTATCTTCCCATCATTATCAAAACTCGTTTTTTAAACAAAGCTTACGCAAAGAAATGGCGATGGAACATGCTTTCCTTGAGTTTAGAAAAGCTTTGATTTGATGCTGGAAGCGGCGGATTTTGTTGTGATTTGAAGTGAACCGCAAAGCCAAACTAGAAAGTGAAAGGAAACGAAGAGGAAAGGGATGTGTCAGATAATAATAATGAGGATGATCATTCGCGTCTTCCTCTTTTCTTTTTCCTCCTGCTTGTCGCTTTCCTTCTAATTTGACAAAGTGCCAAACGGTTTTGATGAGATGATCACGAACTACGAACGCCACTCTCAGATGTTGATAATCATGATGCAAAGTGGGATGATTACTAGAATTACTTGCTTCTAAACTTTTAAATGAACTATATTCTATGACTGCATAATGTTTTTTATCAGAAAGTTGGTAATTGTCAGCTTGGTAATCTCTGTTCTGACCTGAGATGCCAAAAATTATGGAAAATTTTATTATTCTTACCATCTTTATTCATTCCCATGTGAAGACATTTCTTCAACCTGCACGCTTGACATTGATTGCGGTGGGCTTTGTCCACAATGCAAGCTCCTGTTCCCGCTTGACATCTTATAAATAAAATCAGCAATTAAAAGTAGAGTAATTACATAAGTTAAAATTACTCCACAGTTTGTTCTTTTACCTGTAAATCAATTTACGCCTCACACTTCTTTTGAAGAATCCACTACAACCGTTACAAGCCAGTATTCCGTAATGCTTTCCTGAAGAAGTGTCTCCACAAACAACGCAGCTCAATCCAGTGCTTTGTCTCCTTCCTGCGATGAATGTTTTTGTATGAGATGGTGTTTTCATAGCAGAAGGGATAAAACATGATGCAGTGTGTAGCAAACACAATATTTTACCTGTTGGAGATCCAAATCCTTGCGGAATAAAATTTTTGCGGGGGTGAGCGTGACCCGTCATTTGATGAGCTACCAATGGATTGATGATGAAGTCCAGAATTCACTCCTCCCGTGCCAGAAGAAGGGGGTGAGCCAGCAACTGAGTTTCGGTCTCCATTATTATTATTGCTCGTGGTCAGTGAAATAGGCATGGATGGGGTTGAAGCCCGAGTGGAACTATGATGATGGTGATGATGATGACTTAAATGATTCTGATGTGTGATTTCCTTGAATTCTGGAAATCGAGTAGGGATGAGGTGGAGAACAAGACGAAGTTGGGGATGGTGGACGTGATTCTATTTATTTTATTATTCGAAGAATTCAATATATCCATTTTATTTACTCTATTCGATTTTAGGTTTTTTTTATCAGATCATTCAGATCACAAAAAATGTGCATCAGCAAAACAGATACATATCAACTTACTTAAATCCAGTATGTGAGGTGTCATGTCACAACCAGGGGAAAGGAGCATCCTTTTCGGACTCGGTGATGAGCTCCTTGTCCCTACAAAAAAATCAATTTGATACACGGATAAAAAAGGGGATTATTTTTTAATTGAGAGATTACAATTCAATAGGGTTAAGGAGGATCACGCAACGCATGAAAGGTAAAAAAAGATTATTATTTTTGATTTGTTGTATGCAAGCGTGAATAGATAATGGGAAGCTTAAGTGGTTTCACGATCATTTGAACAAGTTTAACAATAGCCGATTTAAATCTCAAATTATCATAATCAAAAATCAAATCCGATTTAGAAGATTGGAAATTATTACGGTGTTTGGGGTTGATTCATCTCAAATTTGATTCAATAGGGTTCAAAATCTTTTTAAAAAGGACCACTTGAAACTCAATCAAAATGTAATTTATAATAGAAACTTCGCTTGCAATCATTACCTTTTGTGAACCACTTGTTTACAAGAACCATTTTGTCAGTATTTGTAAATGAAATGAAACTTTTCATACAAGAGATCTTTCTTTTTCTCTCCATGAAACTGGTAGATATTTTTCATATTTTGATGAATCATCTTATTTCCTAAAATGGTTTTAATTAGCCCAATTCTAGCATCTGTAGATATTTATTTATACTGCTATAACCCCTCCATTAAACTTTCATCCTTGCCTTCAATTTTTCACAGCTTTACATAATCATTCCAAGTAAATACATTTGGATTGCTAAACGGTGTATGGAATCCAAAACATTTGCTGCAAAATCTGCAGCTTTTTGACCAGACTTTTAAACATTTTTAACATAACCTGTGTAGACATTGTTGTTAAAACATGAACCCAAACTATAAAAAGTCTCTTGAGCTGAAGAATTTAATGGGAAATGTTTACTCTTCCCGTGTAATACATGTACATCCCTAATTGGAAAGCAACTGTAAAATTTTATTGATATGCTCTGTTTTCCATTATTCATGCATTTCGTATTGTTGACAGGTCAGATGAACTCTTTAATTCAGGATTTAAACAGCAGAAAACATTTTTACATTTTGAAATAAAAAATGATTTCACTTCTTGTTGCATTCTATTGTGCTTTGGTTTTTATGTCAAAGTTGATGATGTCTGCCACCTGCCACGAAACCCATCTATATAATTCCCACTACAGATGAATAATTTATGAGAAAAGTTTACATTGTAAAAAAATAAATAAAACTAATTTTGAAACAGGTTTGCGTTTGCCCTCAATAAAAAATCAAATATTGGATATTAAAATATATAAATGATCATCCCACAACAATGCATAAAGTTTGATAGCAAAATGATCCATCAAAATTATTTGACTCATCTTTTGCATGAGCTCATTAATCAAGCAAGAAAAAAATTTAAAATTGCAACAATAATGATATTTTACTGGAGAATCTATTTGCATAAAAGTCTCATCTCCATTATTCCTCCTCTGGTACTTTAATGCTGATCCATTCAATTCAAAAAAGAAACTTTCATGACATGACTTTGCCAACTTTTTACAGAATGAGCTTGGGGGTAGCTGCTGTTATAATGTTTTTCTGATCCTGTTTTACAGAAAAAGTTTGAGACCAAAGCCAAGTTATATTCATCCCTTTCTGCTTCTCCCTTTTACATTTGGCTTTCTTTTTTATTTCAATGGTCTAACTTAATCCTTTCGTTTCTGATAAAGTTTTAGTTCTGACTCAAACTCAAGTTGACTTTACCTTTAATGCATTAACTTTTTGAAGTTTTCTTTGGCAAAAGGTACCACCACGACCACGAATGAAAATGTGCCCATTTGGCTATTATACTGCCAGCTTCAGAGGAGAAAATAATTGCACTCCATTTGGGAATAATTTTTGGGGATTTAACCTGGAAAAGTTTCAGGTCGTCAACATGCAAATGAACGTTCACTTCTCACATGAATTTCCATATGAAAAGGCTTAAAAAGAGAACCTCATATGGCACAAATAGTTCCCTCATAAGTTCTAAAAGCATCCAAATAATTTGGCTCTTCTCTTCTAGTTTAATGTTTTTGCTTAGAGATCTCGGTTTTGGATAGATTTTTGGAGTTTGCTCTGGAGAATTGATGGAATTGGAAGTATCCAGCAGCAAAAAAAGTTTTATCGTTAGCCAAGAAGTATATTTTCACAAACTGGGATGAGCATCCAATCCTTTCCCTTTCTTTCGATCTCAATCCACGTTATTTGCTTCTTGAGAATTTGTTTGTGATTTTCAGACTCTTTCTGTTTTCACATCCTCTAGCCAGAGACTACTTTCTTTCTGCTATGCTTTGACATGACTATAGTAAAATGATCATTTCTTTCTTCCCTTTCCTCTCTCCCATTTCTATTTTCCGTGTGATTCCAGTTAAGCCTCTTGGATTAAATTGTTTTCTCTCCGACTTCCCCTTGAAATATACTCTTGGCTCTTGTTGTTCTCTCACTCTCTCTTTGTGAAATCAAAATAATTGATCTTCAGAGAGAATGGACTTATACATACGATAGTGAATTGTGTGGTGGTATTAGACTCCTATTATTTCCAGATGCTCCTTCCATTTTTGATCCTTTCCAACTCATGTTGACTCAAATCAAATAACGGGAGTTTATGCCATGTTTAAATGAGTCGATATATATGTACAAAAGTTTACTTTGCCAAATGTATTCCTCTATATCCTTCCTAAATTTCTCAATAATTCCATTCTCATTTAAATCAATTTGAAGCAATTTACATGGGCTGTTTTAATTATAACTGGAAAGCGTTCTTTCAAAAAGAAGTACTTTTTTGGGTGGAAATTGTGATATTCAACTGGGCATGAGCAAAAGTTCAGAGAGGCAGAATAAAGGAAGGACATTTAAATGGAATTTTGTAAGTGGGGAAAGTAGCTTGAATGGCATATGACCCATTTTGTTTAACCAAGCGTACTTCCACATAATAGCCCATCGTCAATATTGCTACCACTACTTTTTGAGCATACGGCTAATCCTCCCAAAGTGATTTTTATTTTTCGATTCAATTTTGGATCTTTACGGAATGAAGAAACTTTGTCATTTGTCATATATCCTGTAAACAGTTGGTGTCATCAAATCTATCTCTCACTTGCTTCCCTTAATCCTGTTTTTAATTTCCATCATCAAGGAAAAGAATAATCAATGATGCCGGCTTAAAACGTAATTTAACTGGTTAAAAATCCTATCAGCTATCACAATGACATTTATGTCTGAGCAAATGTTTTAGGTTAATCTTTGAAAAAAATATAAATTTATGCCCTTTAGCTAAATATTCCGCTCTACTTGATTCTCAAAATAAATTTTGGGTTTTACATGATGAATGACATTACGCGTATGTACATTCTTTTAACTTTTAACAATAATTGCACAACAATACACACTACTGTCACATGGCATGACTCTTTATGTAGCAACCTGCTAATTACGAAAGAAAGAAGTAGGAAGTCTGCATTTAATTTAGGAAAAAAGCTATTTTAACCACTTTGTCTTTACAGGCTCTCTGAAATCTGAATGAATGAATAAAAGCCAAAATGAATTCATAAAATTCATGAACAATGTTCATAGTGTTTTCAATTCAGCCTTTCTTTGTTTAGGTGCCCTTTTTTGTGCTAGAGAGATAATAAAAGTGTACAAGCAGAGGAGCTCATTCATCATCATTCATCGCACAATAATTCAACGCGTTGCTTTTTACTACAAAAAAGTGACAGCAGCAGCAACAACAACAAAAGGTAAAGTGAGAAAAAAATTGTTCAACTTTGTTAAATTCAATTGGGATAAGTAAAGAGAGCTGAAATTCTAAAAATCAGAAAATATGCCTGGAAGCAAGTTTTACACTTTGTGTCCTTTCTTCATTCACTACTCTGCAAACTCAGTAGCAACTTTTGCGGCCCTTGGTGAAGGGGATTGTAAACAGAAAAATGAATTGCTGATAAGGGAATTCTCTACTGCTCAATGCTCAGTCAGTGGTAAACATGGTTGATTTGATTTGACGGTTTTTAATCAGGCTAATTTGACACACATGTCAACACCATCAAATACTAGATTTATAGGGAAAAGTTACATGAGTAAAATGAATAATTACATGCATTTTTACAAACTTCACTTTATCATATCCCTTAAGCAAAACCCTTAATTTTATTCATAAATTCATACATATTTTTTCTAGGATGGATGGGGTTTCCCCTTTTCAACTTTCATCTGCCCTTCCATTCTCAAAGCAGAGTTTAAGAGACTGTTGAATTAAATGGCAACGAAGTTTCTTGTC
>JAANSO010002006.1:0-14745 GCA_036507315.1 Lepidocyrtus fimetarius | reverse complement strand
TAATTTTGGTGAGTTTTTAACTGTTAAGCATAGTTTTACAAACTAATTGCTATATGACGATATTGGAAGGTATTTGGAGTAAAAAACGAACACTGGGAACAATTTCAATTTTAATTATTACTTATTTAATACCTTGCCAAAATAATAAATACCTAATATTTGACTTGGCATCATTCAATAGATGATTTATCTGTAATTGCAAGATAATGGTTTTCCAAATTTAGAAATTCGCACAAGATTTTGAGCTATTTTATGTACTCTTCTAATTCTTTATTTTCATCTCAATAAACAATGCTTGGATAAACAAAAAATCCTCTTCATAAACATCTGCAGCAGCATAACCTGGAGAGAAAATGTGGAATTATTAAATTTTTGGAGTAGAAAGAAGATTTTGCAGACCATTTACAAATGTTTAATGATTTCCGTGTTAAAAAATAAAAATGTTTGACCACAGTTACAAGATTTTACTTTCCTCTTCTTATTTGTATTTTATGTTGTGGTTTGACCGGTCAAAATCGCAAATTTAGGTTTACGAGAGAAGCTTAAACATCCCTTATTTTCATCATTCAAAGGGAAAAGAAGAGTACCTTGCCTTCCGAATTAATGTATTCCAGCTTATACTCTTCCATCCTTCAAGAAATACACTTTTTAACAAAACAGATACTTTTCTTTCCTCAGAAGTGCGATATCTGTAGTAATAAAAGCAGCATAAATTTACGTTGAATTACCTCACGAGCATCACTTTTATAGCTGAATCTAAAATTGAAGGGAGAAAAAAGATAAAATCGACTCTGGCTGACCCCTCTTGAGCTCCGATGAGGCGTTGTTACTGCCAATCAGGTCGAATTATGCTGAGCCTGCATAGCTTACATTTGAAATAAAATAAAAAAGTAGTTTTCCCTTTTTTGGAGTCTCTGAAAAGTATAATTCGGAGAGGGACGTAGGCTTTACATAAAAAATGATGATGAGATGATGCCCATCTCCGACTTTCCCTTTCTTTCTGTTTTGCTTATCTTTTGAATAGCTCATGAAAATGATCATCGTTTGTTGAGCCGTTACCGAGGGAAATATTGCTCAAGATCGCAACCAACAAACTCCTAATTTTTAATTTTCTTTTGTCAAATATATAGTTTTAAATTTTTAGACCAAAGTTAAAGCAACAACTTGCAAACTGTTAGATATTATAAAACAAAAATTAAGAATTCAAAAAATTTGAAGGAGTTTTTTATGAATTGATAACATTCCGATACCGATTTACATTAAAGTCTTTATTGTTCAAATACGTAGGTTCTTTATCCCTTATTTCATCGTTAGTTTTGCCTCTCACAAATCGAAAAATTCAATACCTTGATTTCATAAAGGGTTGTCCGGAAGCAAACAATACTTCTTTTCACTTTGTCCAAACTTTTAAAACTTGAAACAATCTCTTACCATTCGCCATAAAAACGAATTGTGAAAGAGAAAGCCCTTTGATGTCAAACTTTTTCTAATCTTCAAAACCAAACCATTTGAGTCGAAATTTAAGTAAAAATACAATTAAAATTTGGTTTGAAGTCAATGAAACTCTTTAGATGCACATTGCAAATGTAGACTGACTAAACAAGTAGGATTTATCATTGAAACTAGAGAAAAGCATAACAAGGAAATAAGGGAAAAAGCTGAGCAAAAGTTGTGCATAACAAGAGATAAAAGTTCATCTTGTTGAACAACAAAGAAAAAGAGTAAAAAAGAGAGAGAAAGGGTACATGTCAAACGATGAAGCTTTGAATCCTATTCATCTCGTCAAAACCTTCCAAAATTTCTCCCTCGCGTCTCTTCCCAATCTCTTTTGAAAGCTTAGATAATACATTCATTGTAAACCAGGTTTATTTTCGATTGTACGTTAAATCACGTTTTAAAGGAAACTGGAGAAATTTATTTGTATTAATAAGAAATTCTGATACTGTTTTTGTAAGAATATAAGCAAATTTATAAAAGCATACAGCAACCATGAGTTAAGAAAAACAAAATAGATGAAGAATTTTTTGTCAATTCGAGATCAAAGCATATTTTACTACAGTCCAGGGAATTAAGAAAAAGATTACATTTCTCTTATTTTTATGCCTGGCGGTGGGGTATTCTGTTTCAAAGGAGAAAAGCTTTTTCACTTTTTGTTGGATACAACGCAAAATATATTTTCTCTAGTCTGAGAATGGGAAAATGTAGAAAGAAAGCATAGTACATGTATGGATAGGAATGGGTATAAAGCAAAGAGAAAATAAAAAGGGGGAATATTATGTTGCATCTCAGAATAAAAAATCTCTAAAAAATTTTTATTCTTTCCATTTAACACCCTCGGACCATTTTCCGAAAAACTTTGAATAGATAAACTTCGTGTGTGAGTGGAGTGGACTGAATAATTTTTACTTATTTATCGATTTTTATCTTTTACGAGCCTATTCATTGCGGTTTCATATTATGTGCAAGCTTATCTATAATTGTAGAAAGTAAAATTACCAATAAAAGTAGTATTGGCGTCTTTAAAGCAATTTGCACTTTTCGTGTGCAAATATCTTTCCAAAGTTAAATGACAACTCGGGTGACATGATGAAATGAAAGTGAAAGGAGATTTGAAATGATGAATCAATAAAAGCTGAAATAAGTTAAGAATAGAGCTTTGACTTTTAAATAAATTTCTTTCTTGCAAGTGAAGAATGAAGCTTTCCTGAAGAATGAAAAAATTGAGCAAATCTAGTCTCCGAATTCTTGCTTTGAATTTGTTAGATTTTTGTTTTATCTCACTCTGTGATTGCAGATGGAATTAAAGTCAAATTGAAGTGAAAAGGGTGAAGAAATGAAATTCCAGAGTTTTAGCGTCCGTCAACCAATTTTAGTTTTACTTTCCTACATATTATTTAAGATTGTATTTCGGTAACTGTTGAATAAAATTAAAAGGGGTGTGTGTTCTACCTCCATTTTACTTTCTCCAGAATTCCCTTCAAATCTCAACAACACATTCAATTTCTTGAATATTTGCAATTCTTTTACTTCTTTCACAAGCTTTCAAATTCAGTTGGGAATTCGCTTAAAATTACCAAGTTTCGTCATTTGGTTTGTAAAATGGAAAGTTTAAAAAATCTCCTTCAAAACAAGTCTAAATTTAAAGAAACAAAATTCCATTTTTTCCTAATTTTCCTGAATTTCTTATACAACAAACGGTCTTAGTATTTTATTCACAACTTTTCATTTCTTTTATTATTCTTTTCTCAAAATTTGGGTGAAAGCGGAAAAAGTTGGGTCGCCTAAAAGGGACTTTAAAAAAAATTTCTTTTCAATTTTATTTTCTTAAAATGGGACACACTTTTTGTTGAATAAAACAGTTTTAGTAAAACGAGAGATCAAATGGGAAAAGAATGGAAAAATGGAGATCAATTTATTAGATGATAAAAATATTATAAAAGTTTTCTTTGTAGGAGGCACTTTTACTCAATAAATTCACTTTTTATTCCAAATCATCATTCCTGAAGCCATTGTGTTTATTTTCCTTGTCCTTCCCGTCCATTGAAAACCTTGATATCGAAATTGTAAAAGCAGTAAAAATGAAAATAAAGTTACAAAAGGTTGCTACGGCTCCACTTGAGAAGGTTTTATCATCTCTTTCAAAATTAATTTACAATTTCAAACTAAATTTTGCTCAAAAACTAAAGAAGAAGCGAATGTCATGTACTCAAACATGGACAAGCCTAGGGATCTAAAATAAATAGAAAGGGTGAAAGCACTACAACGCGAATTGATATCATAATTATAATGAGATCATGGAATATAAAAACAAAAACAAAGGCTTAAATTTACTAACAAAAACTAAATAAACAAAAATTGAATTACAAAAGCAAAACAAACATTTTTTTCTTCAACTCTTAATTTTATTTTGTTTTAACCCTTTTAAAAAGGATTGGAACGTGGACGGTGATGAGTTTTACGTGAAGAAAATACATAAAACACGAAAAGGATACGCTTTTGGATGGGAAAGAAGAGTGCTTAACTTACCTTTTCCCTTTTGGGAACAGGAGAGGATAAGAAAGAAAGTAAAATCAAAATTGATTCAATTCATTGCTCAGGAAAGTATTATCTGCAATTTATTTATCAAGTGGGGGAAAGGAAGATGAGTGGATAGACACGCGGAGAGAACGAGAAAAAGTTGATCTTTGAAACCTGCTTGGTTAAAAGTAACAAATAAAGATTATTAATCATACACGTCTGTGCGAACTCTTAAAAAATACATGGAAATATTTTTTGCCCATTTTTATTTGAAATAGTGGAAAGCAACAAAAAATATTGAGAACAATTCTTTATTAAAATTGCTCCCAATAATAACTTTATTCCTAAACGATTAAAAAGTTGTTAAGGGATGGGGACTACCATGTCGATTTTATTTTATTTTAGTTTGCTTTACTAATTTGTTCGAAGGTTCTAGGTTCGTGAGCAATAAAGTCAATTCAATTCAACTTAAGGGCAAAGTACTTTCAAAATTCCAATATAATTTCAACATTTTTCTAAAATAGCTCATACCCCAGTTACATATTTTTTGTTGAAGTTAGCTTTTTTCTTCAATACGTAATGTGATATTCTGCAGATATCCCCTTTGGCATTCGATTTGTTGAAATTGAATAATCACCTTTCACAAAGCTTTCTCCATTTCTTTTTGTGGAAGAAAGGATATTCCATTTTTATTAAAAATGAGCCAATCATCTAAATAGAGAAGGCTCGTTATCTTCAAACTGCAGTTTCGTTTTATTTTCAGACAACGGTCACTTTCTGCTTGAGGCTCTCATTTATTCTCATCTTTTACGTTTTTCTCTAGTCTCGACCTTTCTTTAATATAAAACCAGAAATCTTTCCTTTTTCAAATCATAACCAAAATGGATGGATGCGAATGTCCAATTTATATATTTTTTTGTTTTCTCCTAAATATAGGGGAACCCTGTCTTACTATCTACTTTTTTTCTTAGTTTTCTCCCCTAAAGCATATTCCATTGGCGTGAAAGAAAAAAGATTTTAAAGCAATTTTGCTTGCCTTTTTTCAAGTCTGACACACTTAAGCCCTTATTTTCTCTTACAAATATACTTTAAAATGCTTTTATTCCAATTTTATTTTGCAATCTTGAAATATTTAAGAAAAATATTTTTTATTTTAGGAATTTGTACCATACAGAAAGACGAAAAAGCTTTTAGTCTTTGTAAAAACTAAATTCGTCATTGAATCATCTTCCGGTCTTTCCCCGTCGTATTCATGGAGACGTGCGAAGGACCACAAAATGAAAAAGATGTCTCCAAAAACGAGTATCAAATATCTTTGGACGGACATTGGCGGTGTTAGTTTATAATTGAAGTTATGCTACCATTCAGTAAGAAGGTGCACTCCTGGTCCTTAATGGTCTTTAGCCCAGTAAATCCTTCTGACGGTACAGAAATCAATGCATGTGCAACCCTTCATTTAAGAAACTTTTGAGGGATCACTTCTTTCATAAAAACTTTTAATTTACAATTTAAAAACGATCTGTTCATTTCTGCAGACCAAAAAGTTTATTTTCATTCAAAAGAAGTTGGATTGGCTTTTCTCAACTTTTCAATTTAAAATTCTATGATTAAAAAGAAACGTAGTCACTGAAAGTAACTTTTTAATTCAATTTTTAAATATTCTTTTAGAATAAAATGGAAAGAAGCGATTTTACTTAATGCATTTGTATCACTTTCTTTTCAAATTAGCAAAAGTTTGATATCTTTGAATGCCGCTACTTTATTCTTTGAAAATATGAAATTGACTTCATAAAGGTTAATCCTGGGCACTCTTCATTCTTTTAAACGAAATAATATTAGTAAGTAAAAGTCTATAGGTTTGAACCGGGAGCTCTCATCTAGTCACTTTTTCTTAACCAAAGCTACTTTGTATGCATTATCCAAGAATGAAAAAGAGATCAAGCTTATTTTGAAAGTCGCGTCACGTTTTCTGTAAAATCTTTCATGTCATCACCATCCTTTTCCTACATTTTTTCTATATTTTTGCTTTTTCCACAAAGCTTGGCATTCAAATTGACATTCAAAGGAGGGTGGTCATCCTGACAAGGGAAACGTCACGCGACAACACCAAAGTACAATACAGAGGCAAGAGGAACCTTTGTGTAGTTTCTGATATTTTTACATAGAATATTTTATGGAGACGAAGCTGATGTGGCTGTTGTTGGTGGTTGGAAAGGACAAAATGTCTCTCGTCTTTGTAAATAATTTCTTATCTGGACTGACCAGATGGAAGAGTTGCCTGCTTACAAACTTTTTTTGCTTTATTCATTTTACTTTTTCCATTTTGAGAAATGTTTGCTACAAATTGCCTAGTCAATGACTCTTTCATAGTTCTCCCAAGTTTATAATTCAGGATAAAAAAGCATAGAAAAACAAATGAGGGAAAATAATGAAGTTTTGTGTGGGATGCAAGGGGAGTTGATGATGATAATGCATTGAGCATTGGAATAAGTTAAACTTGATAAATAGAATGGGAGGTAGATGCTGTGGGCCTAAAGTTGTTTTTTGTTCGATTGATACTCATTTCACGATTTCTGATGCTGGTAGCCGTCTTTTAAAGTTATTGCCAGATTTTGGCTAGAAATTTTGTTTGAATTAGGCAGAGTTGTACCGGAGCAAGCAAAGGACAAGGAAGAAAAAGAAATTCACAGTTTGGTGGCGTGATGTGAATTCCTTATTTGGATTTTCCTTGTTTGGTTGACCGATGGTTGAATGCAAAGATATCTTCAAAATAAATAGCGAGCCAATAAATGTTTATCAAGGAAAGCACAGCTTCAGCCCTTTTCTTCTTAAAATATTTTTTCTCGATCAAAATTCAAGTGCGTATTCCCATTCCTTCCTTTCTAAAACATATTCTACTCCGTTCAAAAATATATTCACGTTCGCTTCTTGTGAAATTGGAAAAAGAAAATATCCAGAACTAAAAAATCAAGAGAAAGTGATACGAAATAAAATGCAATGTTTGTAAAATGATACAATTTCCAATTCTCTTTAACAAGAATGTGTTAGAGAATAGCTAAGGCAGAACAAGTAAGAGAGAACGGTTATTTTGCTTTCAGTTTTGCTAAAAACCTATAATATTAGTATTCACTAAAAAATATATGTTATATTAGGTTACACATTCCAAATGGTAAGTGTATCTTATCTCCTTTTATAACAGCTTTCGTACTTTCCTCAGCCAATCTCGTTCCTTTCAACCCTTCCACCTTCCCACAAACCGATTTCATATTCAAATCAGATGCACACTTGCGTTTTTAGACTTTTTACACTTTAAACTCATTTCTACGCATGTTCTAACTCATATAATATTGATTCTGTAAAAGCAAGAAAGAGTAGTTTCCCTGTCTTAAACTGTTTTATATTTATTTATTGCCGAGTACTTGAAACGTCATGCGATAAAGGAAAAATTGCTTGTGCATGAACAAGTCAATCCCTCCCATCAACGTCAAATCATGCACGAATCCGTTACATTCAAAATAGAATAAAAAAGGATAGTAAAATGCATTTTTCTACAGTAGAGAGAAAAAATAAAGTGAATAGATAGCTGCCGAATTGGTTTACTTCTAGCAGACCTTTTCTATATCCTTTCTAACGATAATGCTACCTTATAATTATCCCAATAATGATGACTAGTCATTTAAAGGATCAACTATAACTGTTTTTGTCCATTTAAGTGGTTTTTTGTATGACCCTTCACGTAATTACTGTCTTCCTCTAATAATAACTAAATTTTGAAATACTTATTAAAATAGCAAACTTTTTTTAAATCTCATTCAAAATACTTATGAATTATCCGTAGCTTAATACTGGGGCATTTTCCTTTATAAGTTCAGAGCATTCTGAAACATTTTTACATTATCGTCATCTTCTTTATTTACGCAACTGACCTATCTTAACACCCATTTAATAAAAAACCTTTTCAAATTGTTTTATTATCCGCTAAAATAAAAAAGCATTGGGTTTAAAATTCCGCGTTACCCCCATATTTAAAAAGATTCTCTACCAACATCGTTTTTGACCTCATTATTATAAATTTCTCTTTCCCAAGAGGATAATTATTCTCATCAGGTGCATTAACTTTCTTTAAGTCCCTTTTTGTAATTTCCTTTTTTTAAATCAGCCAGAGCAGCTATTATTGCTAGCAAATGAATAAAAAAAACAGCAGCGGAGCATCAGCCTTTTTCAGGAAAGTAGGGCAAGGGATTCATTTTTTATAAACCTCTGTGACTGTGCTTTGTTGTGTGCTACCTGCCGGGCTCTTGCCCAGTCATCGATAATGACACGGCGCGGTCCGTGTCTGCCTGGCCATTTTCCTCGTTAAAATCCCATTCTTGCTTAAAAAACTGTTTTTGAGCGTACCCAAACACTTCTTAAAATACGAAAATAAGGTTAGTTTACGTAAGAAAGTGTTTATTGCCTTTTAAAAGTTATTTTGGGTAACATTTTTGACAGATAATAATACTTTGAAGATGGAGCATTCAAGAAAATGACATCTGGAAGATCATATTTTCTTAAGTAAGATGTGTTTTTGTTTATGAATCGTCCTTTTCAAAGAATGGACAAATTATAATTTTAATGAATTAAAAAGCATTTGATTTTCATATACTTTGACCGCATTGCATCTGACAAAACAGCTCTCCTTCTTCTTTGTCCGAAATTTCTTTGAAACGTTGTCTGCCTAATACGTTTGCACTGTTTGCTCAATAGGTTCCATCTATGAATGTAAGTTGTTTCCTTTGCAAATATATTTTCTAAAGGGAATGAAATCCGCAAAACCAAAACCATTTTAAGATGGCACTATGGTGTTCCACGTTCCTTTACCTCAATTTCATGAAGAGTTGCAGAAAATTGTGCAAAGGATGGATGATACTTCCATTTTTCTAGCACAATTTTCTCTTTATTTCGCCTTCACGATTTTTAAACTTTTTGTTTGTTTCTCTCAGCATCTTAACGCAGCATAGAAGAAAGTGAAACCTTATATTTTAACCGTTGTTCTCCAGCCAAAAATTTGCAAAGGTGCAGTAGGAGAAAGTTTTTAAAGAAAGGTTTTGCGGAGTTTATTGAAATGTCACGATCCATGTCGCAATTTTTCCTGTCTCTTTAATAAGATGTTCCTTAACAGGATATGACGGTTGAGAAAATGATGATTAAATTATACTCTGACTATTCTAATAGAATATAAATTTGTTTGGGAAGGAGAAGTATAATAAAAGAAAGCGGAGCACACGTCATCATCTTCAGTCTGTTTTACATTTTCAGCTTCTTCTATATAGTCCCAAAAGGGAAAAAGGAATATATGAATAAAGCTAAAAATGTGACTTGAGCTGCTTACTAGATAAATTATTACTACATCAGGAATGATGGTAACGTTAAAAGGAAGTGGAAAGTAGTAAAAAGAGAAATGCTTGTGGACCCCAACTGGCTTCTTTTCCTCAACTTATCATTGTTATGATGACTAGAAAAGAGAAGTGATGGTAACGCCAGTACCTCGTTTATTCTTTGAAAAATGTAAGAATTGCAAAGAAAACCCTCTCCTTTCTTCACTCATTTTCCCTTGTTTTACTTTCTAACGGATAAAATTGTGAAGACGTTGATTGTAAATGACGTGCCAGAAGTCCTGTGTTTTACGTAGTAAGATGAAAGTTATTTGTATGATTTAATGCATTCAAACCGAAGCAAGAAATGACATAAAATTCTGTTTTCCCTAGTGATTCCTGCCTATTTTCTCTTCCAGTTTTATTTCTGGAATTTATTTTTATTGATTTTATTGTCATTTTTATTCTAAATCAAAATGTAGAAAAAAGTTGTCCTCTTGATGGAAACACTTCAGTTCATATCGTATTTCCCCATTTCAATAATTTTCAAGTGGCTTTTTACCCAAAAGTTTTCAAAAGTTGAAGCGATACTGCGAGCAAGAAAGGGAAAACTGACGTCTGTCTTGTCATGAGAAATTGCATAATAGAAAGAAAAGTTACAAGTTTTCCTCTTTTTCACTCCTTCTCATAGAAAGATTCTCTTTTATGAAACATTTCCTCTGAAATATTGTAATGGCTGTAAAAGTATGTGATGTGATGGCTGTTGTGAAGAATTTTTGGTAAAAAACGTTTTCAAATATTCTAAATCGATGCCTTTTTGTACATATTTTTATATTGTGAAATCATACCCGCAAAGCCAGCATCAGAATCTTCTTCATTTAGACCTTTCTACACATTCACTACTCGTTTTGCAGCCAAAATTGTTTGAGAATGAGAAATAAATAAACAACAAAAGAAATATTCCGATAATTATTGAATATTACTCATTTTACATCACTACCAAAAGAGAGAAGCAGAGAATTGATTCAGAACAATTTTTTCGTAGTTGATTTTATTGTTAACAAAGTTAGTCATGGGTAACAATAGAATGCTGGAATAGGAGAGAATATTTCCCTTCATGTATTTTTCCTTCTTCTGTGAATATGAGTTGGACTAACAAAATAGCTGAAATGAAGTGAATTCAAATGGGAATAGGGAGTATTTTTTGGTAAGAAAAGGGAAGAAGAAATATTGATCGCGGTGCACGACTAGTTAAAAGCTAAAGTTGGACGAGAAGGAAAGGAGAAAGGGCTTTGTTGTAGGCGATTAATAATGAGTTGGAATAAGAATGATCATTATGCCAGGGCCACTTGCATCTGATGAAAAATTATATTCGTAAATGAAAAAAGAAAATATTATTCTCTAAGGCAAACAATAAAATCAGGAGGCATATTTTCACATAAAACCTACATTCATATTTCTGTAATTTAATTAAAATTATTAATAAATAATGATTAATTATTGTTAAAAACTTTTTGGATTTTTAGACATTTCAAAGCATCATCTCCACCCAAACAATTACAAAGGAATAGTAAAGGAGAAAAGTAAGTTTAATATATAAGGTATGCAATTTAATATTTTTAAAGGGATATTGGCATTGGCCTGTTAAAAGATTTTAATTTTAATGTTTGATTTTTTTTAGATAGATGTCTCTCCGTTATTAAGAAACCACCAGATTTGACCAAAGACGAGCGGGAAAATCGCCTTTAAAAATAGACTAATGCTCATTAGATATTTATGAGGTTTTCCTGAAACTTCTCTGCTCATGTTTTAGTAAGTCATCCTAAAGAATGATAATGGTCCCATTTCTTCTCCGCTTTCTTCCAACATTTGCTGGAGAAAGTGAGATAAAAATGATATTTCCTACAAAATTATGTATTATTACTCGTTTTATGGAGAATTTTTTACTTCTAGTTTTCGGTTTCCTTCCTTCTCTAAGGATATGCATGTATGCACAGTGCATGCCAAAAACGGAATATTTTTAGCAAAAGAAAAGGAAATAAGAAGAAAGATGATGGTAATAACTAGAAAGCGTTGTGGAGAATATGAAATGGAGTGTAAAAGTTAAGATACCGACTTTTCTACCGTTTCTATTATGTGGAGACCTGAAGGAAGTAAAGGCAGAGTAAGGACACAAATTTCTAGAGGAATCCAAAGTTAAACAGCAGTATTGGTACATGAAAAATGGGTATTTGTTATATTTTTAATTAGTTTGAATAAGCTTGATTATCTTCCTAGTTTTTATATACCTTTTTAGATTAGTAAAATAATAGATAGAATCTAACAAAAATAGAATTGGTCAAATTTTTTAAAATTACAAAATGAAAAATAAAAACTAAAGTCAGCCGGATATTCAGGTTTTCATCTGTTAAAAAGGAAATATTTAATTTTTAATGAGTGGTATAGAAGGCGTTTGGCATTTTCATTAATCAAATACCTTTTTATTGAATAAGATACGGTTGGATCAATATGATTAAGAATTTTCAAAATTTGTACACTGTTTTGTAACCGGGGAAGTATTAAATCCTCTGCCCCGTCAGAGATATCTTTTATTTATATGATTGCAATTAATACAGAGTTTAATTATTTTTACATGCGATATAAAACTAAAAACAATTATTACTTTTCACGTGTATACCCATGCGGTATATTTAAATAATTCTGTACTTTCTAATAAATATTAACAGTTATGGTTACTTATATATTAACTTGAACAAGACAAGAGTCAATTCTGGCGTCCAAATTAAGGTTTCACTTTAAGTCTTAAACACAATTAAACGAATCCACATTCTACACTTTTAAAACGCATTTTTTGATTTTCTTGCACTTAAAAAACTAGTTAAAACTCACCGTTTGAAAGCACATTTGAAAATCTCTGGTCAATCCAGAAAGGCCTGAAATTCAAGATTTGAAGCTCGGATAAAAGAAAAAATACAGAGAGCACAAACAAGCAACTCATCCGAGGTAGTGGAAAGAATTGAACTGAAGCAAGGCAGAGAGTCTCAATAAAACTCTTGCAACTTGCAGCCAAGGGCAATAAGAAAAACTCATGTGCTTGTTTCTTGAAAAATCCTCAACTTCAGCATAACAGAAAACAGCAGCATTCACATCCACTACAACAAAACTTTGTTGCAATGCGTATGTTGTTTTAAAGATTTTTCTTGAAATGGATAATTGCGACTAATAAGAAAAAAAGAAAGGATAAGGGGATGCAAAAGTAATGTTTTTCAGATTAATGATTCTATGAAAAGCAGAAGAGGGGAAGGGCACGTACGCTCGTCGCCGGAATTACCTGTTTTTTGCATTTTTCTTGCATAAATCAAAATCATCGTCAGCTTTTTTAAGAGTAAATGGATTGTGGAGTGAATGAAAAAGGTTACTCTGGTTCCGGTTTTAAATATTTTGAAGTAAGGTGCAAGCAGATGTGTGATGAGTGCCATTTTGTTATGGATCGGTGATTGAGCTAATCATTTTTGGCAAAAAGGTTTGGCCGAAGGTAGTAAATGAAGAAGGAGATAAATACCCACAATATATTCAAGAAATTATAATGTTTTTCAAATAAACACTTGAGAGTGGTACCACCTAAATAAAATATTTTTAATCATCTTATACAATACTTTATCGTCCTGCATCCTAATCAAAAATGTTTTAATTATTTTTATCCTTGGTTTCAGTTCAATACTTATCCTGGAAATAAATATTTTCTAAAGGAAATCCTTTCAATAAATCTTCAGACATGATGCCACACGAGGGCTTCCTTGTTGCCAGACTTGTCCTGGAAAAAGGTTTCTCCTTTTCTGCTAATCGTCATTATCCTTCTGTTTTTCTAGCAGAAAGTGAACGGTAGTTGCAAGAGCATATCATCACCTCAACAATGCTCCTTTTGATATTGACCTTGGCTTTTTTTATCAACCCCGCCTGATTCACGCACGGCAAGCTTAAGCTTTCTAGTTTTGTAATAAAAAGAAAACTTGTGAAAAGACTTCCTTACTGAAATTTTTTCTTGAAAAAGGACTGACTTTACAAAGTGACGTTTTTTCTTTTGTTTTTATCTACGCATGCTGACCTCCGTGAAGAAGACGGTTTGTATTAGCGAAATATTTGGCAATAAAGATTTAACTATTTTTATGTAATATTCTTTAATATGACATTTAATTTGTAGTTTTTTTTAAATTAATATTGCAAAAATGATAACCTTGTATGCAATTTTGTTTTTCTGTTTGCTTAGCTACGAGACGAGACAAACAAGTTAAGTAATTAGTTCACACGCTTTTAAAGCCATGCCACTCCTTCTTTTTTAAATGAAAATATCAATCATTGTACAAGTAGGCTGTAATGAAGAAAATGAGAGGAAGTAATCCCAAAATATTTTCGTAATTCAACATTTTTACCAAAAAATTATATTGTATGAAAATTACAAAAAGTAGCTGCTGCGGTTTTAGTTTCATCTGCTTGCTCAAACCAGTAACGTTTTTGTAGCTAAATTACATCTTCCACTTCCTTAGGATCCACGAAACTTATTACATCATCTTAAAGTCATAAAATACCACAAAGAAATGCCTTTTACATAAAAAATCTTCGTATGCAACGAAGAGCCGAAACGAAAAAGCACGAGCGCAGACTCATTTCTTTGCAGATTGAAAGCAGTGAAGCCTACTCAAAAGCTTTTTCTTTCTTATTCTATGCATATTTTTATTCGCTTTGTATGCAAAACATTGTCAAAAAAGGGAAGACAGAGAGAGAAAATCGTTTTGAGATGAGCAAGCTCAGCCAATCAAAGCTCACCCCACGCCTAACCACTTTTGTCTATTCTTTACATGCAAAATAGGATTGCATCATTTAAGAATAAAAAATGCGTTTGTTATGCATGCATGACTAGCAATTGAAGAGTTTGAAGGAGGAAACATGCGAGTCTCAATTTATTGGCATATTTTACTCTTTTCCCTGCCTTGTTTTGCGTCTTATTCGTTCGTCTCTTACACGAGCAAAGTTTTTTATTCGTTCTTCACTCTTTTTAATAAAAACAATTTTTTAAACGTTCTCTATGCAAATTGTGATTGCGCACATGCAAACAAGTCGTATTATTTCCGCTTTAGCCTTTCTTGAAAAGTTTTTGCTTTGCTTATGTTGGTTCTGTGTAGGTTGGGCTTTAGTCTTTATAAAATTCACCCTTGTTTTATTAATGATTTTAGCTAGAAAATATTTGGAATTTGATAGAAATGGAGGAGGTGGCAGATGTCCATTTCAATAAATAAACAAAAGTTGATTTTTATGCGTGTTTGTCACGCGATTTAAGTAAAATAAAAACAATTTCAAATACAACTTTTTATATTTG
>JAANSO010002005.1:0-14746 GCA_036507315.1 Lepidocyrtus fimetarius | reverse complement strand
GGAACAAAACAAACCCTTAAGTTGCCGAGTAACGTTTTTAATTACTCAGAAAAGTTGCCAGCGGCAGCGTAAATACTTTCCAATTGAAATACATCAGAAACTGAGTAGGAGTGTCTCATTTTGCAATTGTTCTTTAATATCTGCCTTCGTTACTTTGGAAGCATTTTAAGAGCCTGTTTTAATTTTCTAAGACAATTTTAAATATACTGGGTAACTCTATTCACGTTGTAATTCAATTTTGACACCTTAACACGTATTACAAACCAAAGTTAAAAACAAGACTGAATGAAATGGGTGGGGTGAAATGAAAGCGGCTTTTTAATTGATCCTCGCAACTGGAACAGTTGCTTGAATATAATTTTGTTCTGTGATTGGAACAAAACAAACTCTTAAGTTGCCGAGTAACGTTTTAAATTACTGAGAAAAGTTGCAAGCGGCAGCGTAAATACTATCCAATTGAAATACATCAAAAACTGAGTACTGTAATTTGAGTGGCAGTTGCTTTAATATATTTATGTTTATAAAAGTGATTGAAACAAAACAAACTTCTGAGAAGAGGTTGCAAACGACAGCTTATATACTTTCCTGATAAATTAAATCAGAAACTGATCAGATTTTTTCTAGCAGTTGCTGGAAAGTAGTTTTGTTTTGAAAAGTCCTGCGAAGTTTCCATCACTTTTGGAAAAAAATACTTGTTCCCAGTGGGAACCATGTTGCAGAGTAACCCTAATGTTAATGCAATGAAATGTAGATTATTGGAAAAATATTTTTAAATGCGCTCAAAAGATATGTATTAGGATGATTGTTGAGACAAGTAAACTGTAGTGAATCAGAGTACATAATTTGTAGACAAATTAACACAACCTTGCACTGCACGCAAAGCCGTTAAAAGTAATTAGGCCAACTTTGATTGTAACTTATCCAGTTTTGAGTCTGAAAATAAGGCTTTCAATAAATCTCTTCTTTTTTGCTGTGTTTAAATAAATTTTTATTTTTCGACAGGTGTCAGTGTGACTGAAAATTTTGAAGCATTTTTAATGTTATTTGCTATATTTTAACCTGTTGATTATCAATGAATTTACGACTTAATATTTGTAATGGGAATTGTGACAAATTTTTAAAAATGAAACAACAGTTACCAACATATTTAAAGTGTAAGTTAAAAAAAAATTTTCCACTAAATTTTTATTTCACGCAGCTTGGCGTTCTTCCATTCCAACTAATTTTGCACTAACATCCCATAATTTCTTGGCGTCTTCTTCGGTATAAGCCTTCCGTTTCTTTCGCTCCCAGATATGACAATCCTTGTACATTTCTCCGCTCTCGTTATCCAATTCTTTGTACAATGCGCAGTATAGCGACGTCATGGCTCCCTAAAAAGTAATTATATTGAGAAATATTTTAAATTTATTTGATTTTTCATCCCTTTGCAGGATTTTTACCTGCTCCACGTTCTTTTGTACTGGCCGGAGTAAAACATTCACAGCAAAATTCTCCAGGCCGTTTGCATTCCTCGTGAACTCTGACCTTACAATCCCTGGGTGTACTGCGTAAGTAGTGACCCCCGTCTCCTCCAACTTTTTTGCCAGTTCGTGATTGAAAAGCACATTTGCCATTTTACTCCGACAGTAAAGAATGTTCAAGGGGATGACTGGAATGGGCTTCTTTGTGTTGTCTGTTTTCTCACTGAAAAGGTCATCCAAGTCCAAAGTGCCGATTTCGTGGGCATCCGAAGCCAAGTTTATAATCCTGCTGGGGGCAGCATTCTTCAAGTGGTCGAGGAGCAGGTCGGTAAGAAGGAAATGCGCTAGGTGATTCACGCCCATGTGGATCTCGAACCCCTCTTGTGTTTTCTTCTCCAGTTTTGGGTCCATCATTACTCCTCCGTTGTTTATTAAAATGTCAAGCTTGTCGTGTTTTTCTTTAAAGGAGCGAGCAAAGTTCTTGACGGATTCCAAAGAAGCAAGGTCAAGTGGCATCACCGTCTGAAAATTAAAAATTTTGCTCAGTTAAATTTAAACTCCCTTAAAGTAAATTTTACTGTAAATATTTAATTTTCACACCAATTCTCCTTTATCCGTCTGTTCTCTGATCCATTGCTTTGCCTCCTCAGCTCGTTTTGCGTCCCTGCAAGCCATTACAATGTTTCCCCCACGTTTAGCCAACTCAAGGGCGGTTTGCCGGCCGATTCCGGCATTTGCACCGGTTATCACAATAACTTTCCCATTTATATCTTGTTCCTTTTCAGGTTCGAATTTATGCTTAGGACAGAACATTTTTGGTTTCTTTACAAACTTTTCTTTACTTCTGGCTTTGTCTAGATTTCAAACACGACTGGACTTAAAAATCCTTACTCCTGGAATGTTTTAAATGAAATAGAATAGTTCTAAACACGTAAGCTTATAAATTCAATTCCTCATAACAATAAAATGGAACGGGCAAAAGCATTGTACCTCATAACTTCTCAAAATATTGATAAAAACTTTCTCAAGGGCAAACTTACGTGTAGAAGCTCAATTCACATGATCAACGATGATGACGAGGAAAGAGTTTTTGCGAGTGAGTGAGTCAGGCGGTTGAAGCAAAGCTACAGTCCAGCCGTGGCTTTCTGATATGGAATTATCATAACCTTGGGAATATTACACACATAGCATGAAATTATTTTGATGATTAATGAATGTTGTATTGATGAATTGCAAAATAGAACTCTACCGTTGTTTGTTGTCAAATATTGACCAATGCATTGAAATGGTTATTAAAAATTAATTTTAAATGTCAATGTAATTAGTAAATTGCGCATTTTAAAAGCACAATAACTTTATTTGAAATCATGTATTTGTGACAAGGAACACAGAAAAATGTTATTTACATAATTTAATTGTACTTGAATAGATAAAAATACCTTTTGAGTGAATTAATTGCTCAATTAACACTTTACAATTTCATTTTAAATTTTAATTATTAGCTTAATTAGACAGATAATTATGCAATAGCTGACAAAGTTAGAGGTCTAATTAATTTAAACCTGATAATTTATAGATGATGAGCTTAAATAAAATTAAACTTTAAATGATTGAATACTTTTAACGGCGCTAAATTATTTTTAATGGAATTTACTGCACCGGAATGCCAACATATTGCGCGCTAACATTCCAAAATTTCTTTGCGTCTTCTTCCGTGTAAGCCTTCCTTTTCTTCCGTTCCCAAAGGGCACAGTCCTTGTACATTTCCCCTGTTTCATCCATTAGGTCCTTGCTCAATGCACAGTACAGAGTAGTCCAAGCGCCCTTAAAGTTAAAAATTAATTAATTAAATAAAATGAATAATATTTTACCGGCTTATCTTTGCTTATCCTACCTCCTCCATATTCTTCTGCAACGGTCTCATCACAACGTTAATAGTGAAATTATCCAACCCTCCTGTATTCCTCGTAAACTCTGACCTAACATAGCCAGGATGCACTGCGTAGGTAGTGACCCCCGTCCCCTCCAATCTTTTTGCTAGTTCGTGGTTAAATAGCACATTTGCCATTTTACTCCGACAGTAAAGGACGTTCACAGGCATTAACGGAATGGGCCGTTTTGTATTGTCCGTTTTCTCACTCATTATATCATCCAGGTCTAGAGTTCCGTATTCGGAGGCGTCCGAAGCCAGATTGATGATCCTGCTCGGGGCAGCCTTTTTCAGGGCATCCAGAAGTAAGTTGGTCAACAGGAAATGTGCTAAGTGGTTGACCCCCATGTGGTATTCAAACCCTTCTTGAGTTTTCTTCTCGTCGGTTACTTCAACCATTACCCCGCCGTTGTTTATGAGAAGGTCGAGCTTGTCGTGTTTTTCAAGAAAGGATTTTGCAAATTGGCGAACGGAGTGTAAGGAAGCCAGGTCTAGAATCATCACGGACTAGGAAAATGATGCAAATTTATTATAAAATTATCTTTAATTAATTATTTACTTTAATAATTTACTTATTTCTTACCATTTCTCCTTTATCCGTCTGTTCCCGAACCCATTTTATAGCCTCCTCCGCCCTCGTCTGGTCCCTGCATGCTAGGATTACATTGGCGCCCCGCTTGGCCAACTCCAGGGTAGTTTGCTTTCCTATTCCTGCATTTGCTCCGGTGACGATGACGATTTTTCCCGTGATGTCTTGCTCGTCCTCGGGTTTTAGTTTGTTTTTGTGACAGAACATTTTAAAATGTTAAAACCAAATATCACTTTTTAAATAATAAAAAGACCTTTACAAAACTTTGTTTTTCACTGAAAACTATTCTGTTACAATCCACAATGAACTCAAACACTAATAATTCAATTCTTCCGAAGAAATTAGATTAAATATCATGCAAGGTTGAATGAAACTGCCGGAGTTTAAATTATTTCCTTGTTTTTAAACCACCTGATGATAAACACACCAATAATTTGACTATTTAATATCAGAAAAACAATGCAAAGTTGTACTCTGTACTGTGCACTCACAGTCACAAGGTTGAAGACTGACTTGTTCTCATGTGACTGTTCTCCCAAAAAAGATTACGAGATAGCTTTGATAATAATAAATGACTTGTATTGCACAGGTAAGAATGAGAATGAGTCAGTTTGAAGAGAACTCAGGTGTAGCAGCAAAGCTGATGGGGATAAATGAACAAATTCAAAGCAAATTGCTATATTGCTGTGGGAAAATGGACAAGTGGAAGGCCTTGAAATGAAATAGTGATATTATGAATGAAAATCAATTTTTTTGCTGCAATTTTGCCTTTTTTACTTGCTAGAAGACAAGTTAATATTCAAGTAGCTTCTTTGCTTACAAATGAAAATTATTGGCGAGTTTTGGACTGAAAAGTGGTAAACCACGAGTAAAAATATAATTTGTCCAGCAAAAAATTATTTTAATGGCTTTTTATGCAAGAAGGAGAGGATGAGGAAAATGGGAAAAAACTAAGCAAAAAAGAAGGCCGTTCAACTTAACCACAGAGAAGAGAAACGGGCATAAGAAGGACACAAGCGTTGCTGTTGCCAATGCAAAAGTCATTTTTTTCTTGTTCTGCTTGCAGCTCTAGCTTTACTGCCTTTATAATAATTTTATATTATATTTTGCTCTGTCCAGAATATATTTTTGCCTTGCTGCTGTTGATATGCTGGAGTTTTTATTACCCTCTAATAATTTCATATAGTGGGCTATGCAAGTTTATAAAAACTTTGTTGCTCTTTTGTTTTGCTTTGCCGTAGCTAAGCAGCGGCTCAAAGGCGTGTATGAATTTACAAAAGGCTTTTTTGCAATGAAATTAAATGCTTTTATAATTGAATTGGGATTAATTATTTTGATTTTTGGAATGTAAGGTTTTAGCGCCGTTATTTTATTCTCCAGTTTAATTTTAATTAGGTTTTCAGAGGACTACGTTTGCATATTTTATCATGAAGAATGGCTTTTATTCTTTCTTTTCACAAAGAGTTTGTGAAGGTTGAGTACACTGCCGATCCACAACCCAGTAGTTTTTAGCGCCGACAATTGCCAAGCATGTTAGGGGAGGACGGCCGGTGATTTCGAATTGAAGGAAGTGACCAATTTCCTGGTTTGTATGGTCCCATGAGTATTGACGGTAGGATTGGGCGTCCCGGGCTCCAGTCCAGTAATCTTTAAGGAAGATTAAAATGAAATTGAATAAAATTAATTTCCCAATGGAAACTTACAATTGTAGAAGTGATCGTAATCGTCAATTGTCTTGAGAAAGTTGTACTCCGCTTGGGTTTCAATTGTTGCTAGTTTCATGCCATTTTGCTCGCAAAGTTCTTTTGATTTTGACCATTCCTGTAGTAGTATATAAAAAATTGCACGATGAAAGGAGATTTTTATTAATGAATTGCATTTATATCGATTTACCATTTCTGTTGTACTTTCAGAATAATATCCTTTCCCGTTTACAGTTCCAAGATGGAACAGCTCTAGTTTGATGCCTAAAATTTATTAAAAAATTATAAAAATTATAGAAATTTTAAAAATGGTTTAAACTTTACCTTTATTTTCCTTCGCAGGAGACCCATCACTTCTTGCAGCAATGAATGCAAAAAGGAAACAAAGAAAAGTGATTTTAACTTCCATTTTTGTATTTTCGGTTATCTAAAAGTTAAAATCAAGTATGATAAATTTTTGGAGATATTCATGGCTTTATATAAGCAGCAAAATTTTATTATTAAAAACACGCTTTCGGGCATTTCTGATACAAAACTGTACTGAATTTGATTAAAACAACTTTTAAAACTTGTTAGAAATTTCTGCGTAAGGATTTTGTATTAGCAAGAAATGCAATAAAATATTCATAATCCAATCTTATGCCCAAGATGATAAGTAGTGAAAACAAGTTTTTTGACTTTGTCGCCTTGGCCATGATCTTTTTTATTGCTTATGCATTTGGAATCCTAAACGCTTCTGAATTCTTGCAAATATAAAATTATCGTTTTACATGCATTTCCTGTTGATATTAAAATTGGAGAGTGGGCGGATCCATGAACGGAAAAAGAAAGAGATATGAAAATGTATTGATTTTTTCAACTGAAACTAGAATATTGGAAATGTCAGTAACAAAATAGCATCAGAGAAGACTAAACTACAATTTATTTTATGCAATATTTACTGCTTAGAATTATAAAAATGAAATATATTTTTGTTTGTCGCCATGGCTTTGTCCATATTTTTGCAATTTTTGTATTTTTAAATCCACTTTTGGTTTTTGCGGAGTCGGAAAAGGATGTTTATTACGATTTAACCAAGGAAATAAACCGTAAACTTTATGAGAATGAAACAGATTTGGACTTTTCAGGTTTTTTATTAAACTTTACTGGTCAACATTCCCCAAACGTGTTTTATTCTACAGGTGAGTAGCTAGTTTTAACTATGATTTACATAAAAATGCTTTAATAATAGTTAAATTTAATATCCTTTGGAATTTTAAAGATAAATTACTACACGAAATGGACAAACTCAATAACGTTGCACGACTTTTGGATGAAAATGGCCAGGAACAATCAAAACTTTATCTTTCATTTCAAATTTTAAATAATTCAAGATTACCTGCATCTAGATATTCAGATGCTTTCTATGATATTCTGGAAAGAGAGCCCGTGTGGCATGTAGAATCTCTGCAGGAGCACTTATCGGGAATTTTATTAGAAGTACAATTCAATCAGTACCAACGTTGTGATTCGTTTGAAAACCCTTTGAAAGTATCTTTTGCAAAATACGCTAAAGCAATTAGAAATGACTTAATCGGGAATAAAAAAGGGAGTACTCAATCTTCAGCCGAGGTTGGGTTAGTTTTTAATAAAAAAGTTTGTGCGTGGACGAGAGCACAGCAATTTGGCGCTGATTTTATCGTTTCTGAAGTGGATTTTGCAATTATTTCGGATTTTCCCTTGAGTTTTAATCAATTTAAAAAGTATTTATTGAATTGTAAACGAGAGGGTGGCTATTTTAGTAAAAAGTTTACAGAAAAGAATGAAACTTTTGTTTTTAAAATTAATTTGAGCAACTCAAACCAACCGTCATTTTCCCCCGTTTCGGATAATATTCTGAATGGAATTATACAAAAAAGTGGGCAATTTTACTTTCAAAAGTTACAGCAATATGCGGAAATATGGACAAAGGAAGAGAAAGTGTCGGATTTAATACTGCAGAACAATTTGGAATGGAGTGGAAGGGACAGAAAGGCTTTAGTAGAAAGGGATTGGTTACTTCCGGAGTTGAAAGTGCAGAAGGTGGATGTGAACCCTTGTCAGTTAAAAACTATGCTTGGAACTGTTGCAAAACATTTTAGTTCTGTTGTTGTTAACGAATGTAAGTGAAAATCGTAATTTTGTAGTTTTTGAAAGATTTAACAATGTTTTTTATTTATTTTAGTTACATGGGCTGCATTTGAACGGCACTCTGATAGAATGGGAGGTAAAAACTGTCCAAATTCAGAGAGCTTGTCTGTTAATCTGCAGCTTTATTTATTTTTCACACCGGGAATCGGAAAGGTGTGGGATTATTCGGGAAAATACTTTGAAAAGATTTTAAAAGAAAAGAAATCCGGGTGGACTGTGCAAACCCTTATTTTTTCATGTACGGATTTAGGCAACACTAATGACCAAGCTGTTGCTAATTTTGCAAAGAAAATGCATAATTTACGTGGCTTGTCTATTGGCTGTGCAGTAAACATGCAGGATGATAATTTGCAACGAATATATTCTGGAAGGGAAATTAAATCTTATTTGAATTCAACGGTTTTTAAACGATGCGAGAATATTTGGGACGTTACGTCTGTTATCATATTGCAATTTGCCCCGCAGTATGAATCTTTATTTACGAAGTATGATGATAAATGGTATTCTATGTTGGTGTGGAGGATGGTTACGGCTCAGTTTTTAAAAAAGCAGTATACAAATATGGAGGTTATTCTCCACTTGACGAACGAAATTAATTTCCCTCCAAGGTTTAAATTAATTAAGGGTTGGGGTCCCAATGGAAGAGTAACCTGTGATCCAGACAGTTTAAAGTGGATTGAAGTTCAAAGGAAAATCCAGTCTTGGGCTGCAATTCATGGAATTAAGGTTATTTTTGGAAATGCATTCTACAACTTTGAGGAGGAAGATGATGGTAAATTTGAAAAGACCGTTTTTGGACTCTGGAATTATCCAGACGAGAGTGGAAAGTTAGGCGAGGTAAATGTGTTTGACTGCGACGATGCAATTTAAATTTAAAAACCAAAGTCTTTGTTATTACAGTGCATTTGTTAAGCAATTAAAATGTAAATAAAAGGCGGAAAACCTGCTTAGACACTTGCTTGAAGTTTGCAAAAAAATTATGCAAAAATCTTCCTTTTACATCCATATATCCATCGGGTCAAGCCATGTCCATGCTAATCCTTCAGCTTTAAATCGAATTCATTATAGGGACGATTTTTCATGCACTTGCATAAAATAACACTATTAATGGAATTTGCTAATTCACCCTACAATGCATTTGCATTTATCAGAAATTGGAAAGCAAGCCCTCAGTAAGACATGTCTTCTTCATGACCTTAAAAAGTTTCGTGTTTCAAGATTGTTTTAAAAACTATTTGACAATTTTCCAATAAATTGTAAACAAATAGTGCAAAAGGTTTTTGCAATAACACTTTTAAAAAGTGCTAATTGTTTATTTGAAGGATTAAAAACTCTTTTGAAATTGATCAAATATTTTTACGAAATGTTTTTTACACTAGCCTGCTATTCTCGCATATTGTTTTGTTACTTAAGTAAATATTTAAATTGTTAAAACATGTTTTATTCTAGTAAATATTGTATAAGAAAAATAAAAGAAAAACTAAACAGATTTCATTCAGTTTTAGTTTGTAAATGATGTCTAGGCGAAATAAAAAAAATTATGGTCCTGCTGTGTCAGTATTCTTAGTATTTCTTTACAAACAGAACAAAAAATAAGAATTAACATTTTTAAATAAATTATGTTTATTTTAATTCAATTGTTCTGCTTGAGGATTTTTCAGGAAAACGTATAAATATAGCGCTTGGCATTTCAAAAACTAATCAAGATGAGCGTTTTACACGAAAGTTCAAGAAAATCGGTCAAACACTTTAAATAAATCAATTTTGTCTACTTAAAAAGGTGCCAATTCTCTCTATCTAGCCAGTATTCAAATTTGTTCCACAAAACAGGACATTATGCAAAATTCAGCCGGAAAAAGTTTGCTTTTTTTAACATTCTGTAAATATTTTCTTCAAATCACCCCAGAAAGTATTCATAATGGCCATGCTCAAACTCTTCAAACTCCGTTTAACAACCCGGTTCTTAATAAGTACGTTAAAGTAGCGTTTAATTCATACAAAGTTATTAAAGAAGTGGACTTTTTCGACTTAGAAACGCTTCTTCCTGAACATTTTATAATTTTAAATAACTTTCTGAACTTGAATGTTAAAAACCTAATGGTTCCAGTAATACTGCGAAGGCACGTGCCCGTTTTGGCAGTTCATGAAGTCAGGTTTGGCACTCTCCCTTCGAAGTCCTATACCAAACGGGAATATTCATTGGAATGGCATTCATTAAAAACTTCTTCAATCCATTTTAAAAGCCTTAAGGATATTCAAAGCTTTGGAAACCAAAGTGAAATATTTTCTTCCGGGTTGATTAACAGAAAGGATTTTATCCTAAGGTCGAAACCGTGGAGGTTTGAAATCCACTTTGACATCTTTCCACCAATTTCAAAGGAGAATGAGTTTAACAGGAAGTTGCTAGGATATCATCTTTGGAGCTATTCAAGTAATTTTACAAATTTTAAATACGGATTCACTGGGTACTTACCGGGAGCTGTGCCTATTTCCAAGGTTTTTATTGTTCCAAGTGAATCCCATTGGAAAAGTTGTATTTTGAAGTGGATTGAAGAGGATGCTCGTGGATTTGCTGAATTTTACGTTGAGAGATCTACTGACGCCCAAAGAAGGAGATATTATTTGGGGATGATTGAAAATTCCAAGATTTCATTTAAATTTATTAAATTAAACACTGGCGTGGAACTTTTTAATGATAGCTTTTCTCCAAGCTTTAGATCCAGTACAGAGTCAATCCCGGTTTTAATCCAGGTCGGGAAAAGCTTTCTGCAGGAGTTTAAACATTGCCGGGGTTATTTTCATAAAGATTGGGTGGGGGAAATGACATTTCCTAAAATTTTGGGACATATTTGGACATCAATTCTAAGCAATTACACTTTTACAAAAGAAGTTTCTGTGGAACCTGTTAAATTATGTGAAAATGGACGGGTACAACCTTTTTTGACATTATCTAATTATTTAACGCCAACTTTGGAAATTACGCTTGAACGAGCTCGCCTTCTCCATTTCCCAATGTACATTCCAAACGACTACACCGGGTTTCGAGTGGTTATCTGCGGGTATAAAAACCTGGAGGGGTTGGCTTTCTCTGAATTTACTAAAGTTTACGACAAATACGTTTGGATTTTAATTGCGGTGAGTATTCTCTGTTTGGGGAAAACCTGCGAGAATAAAATGTTTTTATTAAAAGTTCTTTTGGAACAGGGAACTCCATTCCCGGAGAAAGTTTTTAAAAAAATTTCAAATCGGTTCGTGCTTGGATTATTTCTCTTAGCTGGGATTGTGCTGAGCAATGGGTATAAAAACACAAATGTTTACAAAATGGTCACTCCAAGAAATCCGGTTTTTTATAAGTTCTTCTCAGAAATAGTTGAAGACGGGTTTGAAGCATTTGTTTCCTCCAAACGTGTTTATTTCCATCCAAATTTGTTATTTAATGAATCCTTTGAATTAGTTTCAAATGGAAGTCAACGGCTGCAAAATCCAACAAAGACTTTTTTCACTATTTCAAAACTAGCTCATTATTTCACCGAAGATATTACCCGTTTGTATGCAAAATATTATTATCCTGGGGAGCATCTCAACTTGGAAGTTTCAATTTTGAAGAATGCATCACAATTAAAAAATATTTTAAAACTTGCGGTCTCTCAGTTCAAACTGGAAAATCCTAATTGGAGAAATAAAAATAAAACTGTTTTAAAATCTTACAAAGCCATGTTAGAAACTTTGTATTCTAAAGAGGAGCACGCGCAATTTCTGAAATTAATTAAAAGGTGTAAAAAAACAGCTTTAGTAGTTCCTGCTAAAGATGCCCAACGGTATTTGGAAACCTCTGGGGTATATCTTGGAAGAGAACATTTCTTCCGCGAAGGGTTCGCCTTTCGGTTTGCCGGGCTGATTTCTAAAAGGATTACGGATCGTTTGGCAAGGTTTAAGGAGTCGGGGATTGTTGAGATGTGGTCAGTTTTTGTTAAGAGCACAGCGTTATTTAATAGAAACCAAAGCGACGCAGCGGATTTAAACGATAAGTCAAGAGTTAAAGCTGCTTCTATTAATGGAAATGTTGTCGTTGTTTTTATTTTATGGGGTGGAAGTTTGCTACTGGCCGCGGTAACATTTCTGTTAGAACTTTGTTTATAATATTTATTTGCAATTGAGTTGGTTTTTAAGCTTTATTCACCAAGCATTGCATAATGCAATTGCATTGCTTACATAAGTTTTAAAATTTGGAAATTTCTGTGTGAGAATTTATTATTAGCAAGAAATGCAACCTTATAAGTATTCATAAACCAATTAAATGAAGATATGGTTCCAAGCAGAAATCAAGTTTTTATTAAAATTCGACTTTGGATATTATTTTTGTTTATTGCTTTATTGCTGCAATCTTCTTACTGCTTCAAGTGACAAATCACAAGTTGCATTATCAGCTATATTTCCTGTTGTTTGTCCGCCCCAAGTTTGAGGCGGATGTCTCAACGAAACAAGAGATAACGAACAGTGAATGAAATTTTTATATTGAATGATTATGCATTAACTCAACGGAATTGATAAAAAGTACGCTGTGTTGGATTGACTTGAATTTATTTTTTATTCGACATTTAGGTCTACTTCATAATACTTTGCAAAAATGAAACGGTTCATTAGTTTTGCTTCCGTGGCTACTTTTGCTTTCATTTCAATGTTTTCTCGGGTTCCATTGATTTCTGGGGAATTAGAAAAAGAAGTGTTTTATGATGTAACAAAAGAAATAAATCAAAAATTGTATGGAAACGAAACGGAATGGGACTTTAAAGCGTTTTTGGTAAATTTGACTGGAGAAAAATCGCCAAATGTGTTTTATTCAACAGGTTAGAGGCAATTATTATAATCCGTTGTAAAAGTTTTGATTACCATTATAATTTGTTTTATTTTTAGACAAGTTTTTGCACGAAATGGAAAGTCTTAGTGGCGTTGCAAACCTTCTGGAGGAAAATGGTCTGGACCAGTCCAAACTTTACCTTTCGTTTCAAATCTTAAACAATTCGCAGTTTTCCCGAGGTAGATACTCAGATGTTTTCTATGATATTCCTGGAAGGGATTCTGAATCTGTTAAATCACTGCAGAAGCACGTTTCCGGGATTTTAGTGGAAGTAGGATTGGATAATGATTGTTATTATTTGTCCACCTCAGAAAACCCATTGAAAGTATCTTTTGCAAAATACGCTAAATTAATTGGAAATGAAATTATAATAGAAAATCAAAAAGGTTTGGAGAATATTCAAAATTCCGTAAAAGTTGGATTAGTTTTTGATAAAATATCTTACCGTTGTAAGTGGACAAGATCGCAGCAATTTGGCGCTGATTTTATCGTATCTGAAGTTGATTTCAGCCCAATTTCGAATTTTCCTTGGACTTTTAACCAATTTAAGAAATATTTGTTGGATCTGAAATATTACCAGGGCAACTATTTTAGTAAAAAGTTTACAGGAAGGAATGAAACTTTTGTTTTTAAAATAAATTTGGTTCAATCTAATCAGCACTTAATTTCTACCGATATTGATAAAGTTGTTAAGGAAGTGCTTGAGAAAAGCGAGCAATTTTACTTTGAAAAGGTTCAACAATATGCGGAAATTTGGACAAAAGAAGAGAAAGCATCGGATTTAATATTGCAGAATAGTTGCGATTGGAATGGAAGAGACAGAAGAGTTTTCAATGAGAAGGATTGGCTCCTTCCGGTGTTACAAGTGCAGATAGTGGATGTGAATCCTTGTCAGTTAAAAACCATGCTTGCAACTGTTACAAATCATTTTAGCTCTGTCATAGTAAACGAATGTAAGTAATTTTTAGATTCATTTGCGTTCATTTTCTTAATTAAACATTTTCCAATGCTCTTATTTATTTTTTTAAGTTACCTGGACTGCATTTTCACGGCAATCAGATAGAATGAAAGATGAAAACTGTCCCAATTCAGCGAATCTTTCTGCAAATCCTCCTTCGGTTTATTTATTTTTCACTCCAGGAATCGCACCAATCTGGGATGTGTCTGGAAATTACTTTGAAAAGCTCTTGGAGGAAAACAAGTCCATCTCTGGGTTGACCCTGAACGCCCTGGTGTTTTCCAGTTTGGATTTAGGCAGCAATGAAGAGCAAGCAAAGAAAATGAGTGAAAGCTATTTAATTGGCTGTGCTGTAAATATGCAAGGTTATTCTTTGTATGGGTTATACACTGAAGAAAGAATTGCGGAGAGTTTAAACTACACGGTTTTTAAACCCTGTCAGCATATTTGGGACGTTATGTCGGTTATTGTACTGCAGTTTTCACCGCCGTACCAATCTTTCTCTTTGCATAGTAATGATAGATGGAATTCTATGTTGTTGTGGAGAACGACTGCGGCTCAGTTTTTAAGAAAGCAGTATCCAAATATGGAGGTTATTCTCCATTTGACGAATTCAATTAATTTCCCTCCCAGGTACAAATTAAAGAAGGGTTTGAATGAGAATGGAAGGATTTATTGTGACGAGGATACTTTCAAATGGATAGAGTTTCAAAGGGAAATCCAATCTTGGGCTGCGATTCACGAAATCAAGATTATTTTTGGAAATGCTTTCTACAATTTTGAAGAGGAAGATGATGGTAGGTTTGATAAAACCGAGTTTGGACTCTGGAAATATCCCGAGGAGGGTGGAAAGTTAAGCGATGAAAATGTGTTTGACTGCCACGACACAATTTAAAGTTAATTAAACACTAAAGTCTTTGCTATTATAATGCACTTGTTAAGCAATTAGAATGTAAATAAAAGGCAGCAAGCCTGCTTAGACACTTGCTCGAAGTTTGCAAAAAAACACAAATTTGCATGCGAATTTTTGTATTTTTCGGTTTAATACTTTTACTTTAAGATTATGTTTACACTAT